>VZTF01009716.1:179835-206973 GCA_013397755.1 Cnemophilus loriae | reverse complement strand
CTCCCAGCGCAGTGTCGGCCCCGCCGCCTCCCGCGGCCGGCTCCCGGGCCTCGGGTCTGCCCGAGGGGTGAACCCTGCCGTGGGGGTTTATCCCGGTATCCCTGTTGTATCCTCGTATCTCCGTTTTGTGCGTTGAATGGCCGCTGAGCGGGTAACGGGCCCGCGCCGAGCCGCTCCGCGCCTCGCGGCTTGTGACGTTATTGCTCAGACTGGGCCCCACAGAGGCCCTGATGGAGAGGGAACGGCCTCAGGCTGGGCCAGGGGAGGCTCAGGTGGGACACCAGCAGGAATTCCCCCATGGAAAGGGTGGTCAGGCCTTGGCAGGGGCTGCCCAGGGAGGTTTGGGGTCCCCATCCCTGGAGGCGTCCAAGGAATTCCTGGAGGTGGCACTCAGAGTTCTGGGCTGGGGACAAGGTGGGCATCGGGCACGGTTTGGAGTCCATGGGCTGGGAGGGCTTTTCCAGTAAATGATTCCGTGATTCAAACCTAATCCCGGCACAGCCGCGCTGGGCCCGGGCAGCGCCGGCCCTGCCCCGGGTGGTTCCAGCAGTGCCTTATCAGGGCTGTGAATGGAGATAAGGCTCCACATTCCTGCCGCTTCCCCTTTGCTGTTTCCCTGCTTGTTTTCCATTAGTTCATTCACGTTTATGAGCGGCAGTTTTGTGTACAGCAGTGTTTTGCTAGTAACAGGGTGAATAATACATATTGGCATCAATTATTTAAAACCGGTGTGTGTAGCTGTCTGATACTCTGATTCAGTTATTTAGCCTGTGTGATGTAAAACCCCCGGAATTACGGCTAAAACTCCCGGAATTCAGTTTCCCTGGTGTGCCCCAGCCCCATGCCCACCGCAGGAGTTTGGTGGCCTAGGCATGGCCTGTTGCATTGACTGGTTTAAACCGTGGATTGCTGTAAGATTTTGGGATATGCCAGGGACCAGACTGGAAGGCCTTTGGCCGGAGTAGCTGTCGGACAGACTTGGTTTCAGTTTGAAGCCTCGTGTGCAGCTCAGACCTTGTGTGCTGATCCATACGGCTTCTCCCTCATTATGTTTTCCCTCCCAATTTGAAACCAGCTGGGTTTGGAGGGCTGTTTTTTTAAGATGGAGTATGTCTTCTGAATCAGCTAGAGGGAGAAAACATCTGTTAAACATCAGAAGAAGTTTAGGTTGTGAATTACTGCATTTCTAAAAATGACGGAATCCATGGAATCATTAAGGCTGATCGTTAAGTCCAACCATCCCCCAGCACTGCCAAGGCCACCACTGCCCAGTGTCTCCAGGTGCCACATCCACAGGGCTTTAAATCCCTCCAGGGATGGGGACTCCAGCACTGCCCTGGGCAGCTGTGGAGGGCTGCACAGCCCTTTCCAGGAAGGAATTTCCCCGATATCCAGTGAGAACCTGGTGCAGCTTGAGGCCATTTCGTCTCGTCCCACCATTAGTTACCTCTGTCACTGTTACCTGAAATTTTAGAGCTGTAAATGGTGCTGGGGCTGCTGTTTGTGTCACTCCCTCCTGTTACCCCTCGATTTTAGAACCTGCACCGGGTACTCTCTGAAGTGCAGCAGCCTTTGAGTGATCCAGCTCTCTGCCTGTTGCACAGTGATACTCTTTGATGCTTAACATATAACTTAATCTTACATATGATGTTTTTTCTCAAAATCAGAGTCACAGAATGGTTTGGGTTGGAAGAGACTTTAAAGCCCCTCCAGTTCTACCCTCTGCCATGGGCAGGAACGTCTTCCACTATCCCAGGTTGCTCCAAGCCCGTGGCTGCTAATGGTGGAGAACATTCTAGAAAGCAGTCATTAGAAAACGTGCAGGGTAGACCACATGGACTCCTTAGCGTTGTGCCGGAATTCCTTGGCTTGGTGAGCTCCTGGGAAACCATGAACTGTTATCGCAGGAGGTGAAGCTGCTGAGGACAAGGAGAGAGATTTTTCCTTTCTGGCGTGAACTTCCCCCCAGAATGTAGTGGTGCCTTATCCACGTCCTTGTTGAAGTGAAAGCAGTGGTCTGGGTGCTCTCTCTTTGGGCTGGCTTTCAGTGTGAAGGAACTCTGGAGAGCTCTGGGGTGGGGACTCCTGCTTTCTTTTTTAAATCCCGAATGCATTTGCTACTTGCTCCGAGGAGAACGGGAGGAAGCAGGAGTGGCAGGGCAGTGCGTGAGGATGACAGTCCAACACTGTCCTTCATCCCAGCTGGACTCACAGCTGGGAGCTGTTGTGTCCTGCAGGGAGCGTTCCCTAGGATCCCTGAGCCGTGGGGGGCATGGAGAAGGCTCGGCTCAGTGCCTCTGCTCTGGCTCCGGGAGGGAAGGCCGGGATCAGCCGAGGCTGGCTGGCACCCAGCCAGGTCAGGCTGGCCTGGTGCTGGCACAGCAGGGCAGGGCCAGGCAGTGGCTCTTGGCAGGAGCATCAGAGGAAGAGTGGGAGGAAGCAGGAGTCTGTCCCAAGGGCCGGGAGGAAGCGCCTGGCACTGGGTGTGGGTGGGAGTGAGGGGCTGTGGGTCAGGGGCAGCCAGAGCATTTCTGTGGCCCTCTGGTGCTGCTGGGTGTATTTGGACATCACTAAAGGGGACTGAGTTGGTGCTGACAGTAATTCTTGTCTTTGCTTTAGCCTGGCATTGAGGGCACCTTTTAACACCTGTTTATTTCGCAAAGAAGTTACTGATTTGTACGAAGTAGGAGAATTGAATTAGTTTAGGGACATGGGTCCATGGTGGCCTTGTCACTGCTGGAGTAACTTGGACCTGATGGTCTCAGACAGCTTTTCCAGCCTCAATGTTTCTATGGAATTTGAGCATAATTCTTTATTTAGAATAAACTTCCACTGCACTCCTACAGGAAAACTGTAATGATCACTTTTATACCTCAATAGCTCCCTGTGGTGGTTTTTTAGAAACCCCCAGTGACTTCTGTGTGCAGATGTGAAAATCTACGAGTGCTGTTAAAGTTTTTTCTTGCTGAACAAGGCTGATGCGTGAGGCAGATGTAATCAGGGTTGTGGTGAAATGCAGGGATGCCTGCAGCACCTGGGACGCTCTGAGCTCGATTCACACCCAAGCTGCGCCACAGGAGTCCCGAATGCCTCTCTTCCCACAGGATCCAGGCGCACAGCGGTGCCATGGAGAACTCGGAGAACACGGAGGAGGAGCAGCCGACTGTGGGCAATGAGAGCGCGGAGCCCGGCGCCGAGAGCGCGGCCGAGGAGCAGCACATGGACTTCAGCACCGAGATCATGAGTGTGACCGAGATGGAGCAGTCCCCAGACAGCTCCCCAGACCTCAACGAGGACAACACGCAGGAGAGCGAAATTCCAAACATTGAGAGCTTACAGACCACAGATATCGAGGCTGGCTTCCCTCCGGATTTTGACAAGTTTTGGAAAGTAGTAGAGGACAATCCGCAGGATTTCACGGGATGGGTTTATCTACTGCAGTACGTAGAGCAGGAGGTTAGTACCTGCCCCGTTCTCCTCAGTCTCCCAGAAATAAATAAACAAAGGAAACTAAAGTCCTGAAATTCCAGTGGCAAATGTAGAATGGACATCAGGCTGTCACAGATGCTGATTTAAGGCAGCTGTCCTTGCCACTGTTGTCATTTAATCATAAAATGCCAGGGTGGTTTGGGTTGGAAGTGACCTTACAGCTCATCCAGTTCCACCCCCCTGCCATGGGCAGGGACCCCTTCCACTAGCCTGGGTTGTTCAATGTCAAAATAACACCAGGCATTTCTGTTCACTGTTAATAATTGTTTGTAAAATAACCTGAAGTCGTTGCTGAGGGAAGCACTGACTGTGCTCACTCTGTGCTTCCCACAGAACCACTTGCCAGCAGCCAGGAAAGCCTTTGACAGGTTTTTCACACACTACCCCTACTGCTATGGGTACTGGAAGAAGTACGCGGACCTGGAGAAGCGCCATGACAACGTCAAGCAGTCAGACGAGGTACGTAGGGCCCGGGGCCAGCGCTGCCACCAGTCCCAAAGCCAACAATGACTGTCCCACTGCGAGTCATTGGGCTGCCAGTGCCTGCCCTGCACGGCCAGGGCTCGAGGGACGTGTTTGCACGTGTCACAGCTGTGGCATTTGGAGCTAATGTTCTCTCTCTTTGTTGGCAGGTGCGTTAAACCTCTACAGTTTGTCAAGCTTTGCAGTGCAAGCCTCTGTATTACACTGCAGCTTAACAAGTAGGGCAGGGCTTTTCTGTCACTTCCATTTATTACTCATTTTCAAAACAATATAGTTGGTTTGCTGGTCACAATTGCTCCATCTTATTGCATTTTTGGTCAGACGCTGTCAATGATGCTCTAATGGGTCTGTGCCCTATGGTCTGTACCCCAAAGCCTGCCCACACAACCTGGTCAGAATGCAGGGACCGCTGCGCTTTGAAGATCAAGACTCTGCACGTGGAGATCAGAACATTGCCATGTTCTATCCAACCTCCACCCGAATGGTAATGGTAGATTATTTAAACAAAATTCCAGTAATTAGTATTTCTAAGGTTCACCGGATAACACAGTGTTGCCTCTCTCTTAGGACCCCATTAAGGATTTGAAGTACAGTTCATGTTCTCTTCATAGGTCTATCGCCGAGGGCTTCAGGCAATTCCTCTTAGTGTTGATCTTTGGATACATTATATAAACTTCCTAAAGGAGACCTTGGACCCTGCTGATCCCGAAACTAACAGTACCATCCGGGGGTGAGTTGGGAGCAGCCTGGTATCCCTGCACACCACTGGGATCAGGTTATTGTGTTTTTAAGATAAGGGGCAAATTCATAACAGCCCGGTGTCGCTTCAAGGACTTGTAAGAGATGATGGAGCCAAATTCTATAAGAAGAGGGAGACAGTAGTGTGGTACTAGGGGCAGAAATTGTGGCTTGAGAGCTTTCAGACTGGATATTAAGAAATACTTAGTGCAGCACTGGGAATGTTGGAATTTAATTCCTTGGGGTTTTCAGGGTATGGCTGGGATGTGTCTGCTCGCTGTGGCTGGCAGTGGACCTGGTTAAAGGGTTGGACTGGAGTTTGATCAGAAAGCTTAACTGAACTGTGATTGAATCTGAATCAAGCTGCAGAATTGCTGCACAGCTTTTGGGTGCTATGCTGCTGTGCTGGTGGGTTTGGAGTCTGTACAAGACAAAAGTGCTAAAGATTGTGAATTTTCCTCATATCTCGTGTTCTGCAAGTGGCTTTTGCTGTTGCCTTTATTTGTTCTGTTGTGGAAGTGCTGAGGGAAAAAAATGAGTGTGAGCTTTCTGACTCTCTAGACACCTTGCTGCAGATATCTGGAAAACACTTTGAAGAATGTAAATAATTAATACAAGTCTAGTTTCAAGTAAATGAGGATGCTCATAACCTTTAATAAGAGCCAGGACTTTCCTTCCTTGTTCTGTCCCGGCATCCAGAAACCAGTGTAAAACGATTTCCTTTTGCAGAGCCTATGAGCACGCAGTGCTGGCTGCTGGGACAGATTTCCGTTCTGACAGACTCTGGGAAATGTATATAAACTGGGAAAATGACCAGGGAAACCTAAGGGAAGTTACATCCATCTATGACCGCATCCTGGGAATCCCAACGCAGCTCTACAGCCATCACTTCCAGAGGTAAAGGGAAAACAGGGAGTTAATGCCGTGTGGAAGGTGGAAATACTCGCTCAGCACAAGAACTTGAAACAGTTTTATGTAGTGATTTACTTATATGCTCAAGCAGTTGGACTGATGGTTTTAAAGGACTGATGCACTTTTAAGGTAAATTCAGAGGGTTTGTTGTGGAATAAGGACAGGCCTTGGAAGTGTGGGGAAGAAGAAAGGATGTGTTTGAGAAATCAGGATGAGCAGTTTCGGACTGCAATGCCCATGTGTGTGAAGCACCAATTTAACTGACTAAAGAGGAATCCTGGTTAAGTTTTAGATAGTGGAATTCTGCATTAGTAGGGAGAGGTGAGCAGCAACCTCAGTTAAATTATGCAGTCTTCCCCATAACTTCCACAGATCTCTTGCTGTGGGAAATAAAGTATTTCCTTTATAACTGGTTTTGTCCTTTGCCATCTCTTTCACATGGCAAGGGTTCTGTCAGTGTGCCGTGCTGCCCTTTCCCTTTGACACATGGCACTTGTGAGGGTGATGGGTGGTGGCAGTTGTGTTGTGGGTGTGAGCTGGCAGCACTCAGTGTCACTCAGGAGCAATGAAGCAAAGCAGAGCCCCCTGGGATTTACGGCTGTGCCCTGCTGGGCAGCAGTGCAGCATGAAACAGCCCCTTTGCAGTGCCTGCTTTGTGGCTGTTGGTAGGTTTAAGGAGCACATCCAGAACAACCTGCCCCGAGACTTCCTGACCACGGAGCAGTTTGTGCAGCTGCGCCGGGAGCTGGCGGCCGCCAGCGGCCACAGCGGCGAGGACGGCGACGAGCTGCCCTGCGGCACCGAGGACATCACCGACCCCGCCAAGGTACGTGCACGGGCTGGGCACGGGCACCCCGGCCTTCCCCGGGGCTGGGGCAGGGCTTCCACCGCAGCCAGCTCCGTCTGCTGTAGCTGGGCTGTGCCCAGAGACCTCCGAGGACATCACCGCCCCTGCCAAGGCACCTGCACAGGGTGGGCACCTCTGCCCTTCCCTGGGGCTGGGGCAGGGGTTCCACTGCAGCCACTTTGGCTGTGCCCAGAAATCTCCTGCACATCAGTGCCCTGCAGCACTGAGGACATCACTGACCCCACCAAAGCACCTGCACAGGGTGGGCATGGGCACCTCTGCCCTTCCCTGGGGCTGGGGCAGGGGTTCCACTGCAGCCACTTTGGCTGTGCCCAGAGAGCTCCTGCACATCACTGCCCTGTGGCTGGTGTGGTAACAGGACAGTCCTTTCCAGTGCTGGCAGAGGTGTTAAAGAAATGAGTTAGAAAGCGAAAGAAGTGGTGTACAAAATCTTAGGAACAAATAGTAATTATTGCAGATCAGCAGACTGGGATCTGTGGTCTAAGAAAGCTCCTCATCAGCAGTGGCCTGGGCAGGTTCAGACTGTTACAGGCCTAGGAAAGCCTGGAGCTGTCCAAAGGAATTGCTGATGGTGGAAACACAGACACACTGAAACCGGGGCTGACTCCCTAATCCATCCTTAATCTCAAATCAGCTTTAGCACAGGATAAAAAACAGTTCAGCTGTGTGTGCTAGGAGCCAAGGCTCCATCATGCAGTGTCCCAGCCCTTCCCTGGCAGTGTCCCAGCCCTTCCCTGGCCGCTCAGGGAGAATCCATGCACATCACTGCACAGGAAGCAGTTACAAAGCTGATACCGTGTCTGCCTGGGTTACATTTTCTGACATTTCTGTTCTAGCTAATCACTGAGATAGAGAACATGAGGCACAGAATCATTGAGATCCATCAGGAGATATTTAACCACAACGAGCATGAAGTCAGTAAGAGGTGGACGTTTGAGGAAGCGGTAAGTGGGGTTTGTGTGAGGCAGCACGAGCAAGTGGTTTGGGAACAGGACTGGGAGCTGGGAATTCTGTGAAACAGCCTTAACTTAAACTGTTGAGAACATTGAGCAGAGACTCAAAGCTGGAACAGTTTCACTTCTCTGCCGTTTTTCTTGTGAAGAGGCAGCTGGCACCTGATGATGTAGAGATCTCTGAGCAGTGTTTGGAGAGAGGCGAGGTGCTGTAATGTTTGCTAAGCCAGTGAGTCCTGAGAGTTAGTGCTACTCGTGCCCTGGGGTGGTGCAAAGGCATGAGGGGGTGGAGGGGATTCCCTTTGAAAGGCAAGCCTGTGCTCAGAGGAAAATGAAATTCCTGTGGTTTGGTACTTTAACATTACACACTTAATCAGGTAACTTTTGGTTTGGACCTCCTATGTATAACATATTAAAAGTAATTAATTAAACTAATAATTTGATCACTGCAAATCTACAGCTTTTGCTGTAGAATTAAGTTGGATTACATTTGAAAAAACAATGCGAGGTTTTCATTCTCAGTCTTTATATTTTTCTTCCTGGCAAACATGGTCCTTGTTTTAAATTCACTTCTTATTTTAAAGAGTCTATTTTGTTGCCCAGCTGGGACAGATTTTCAGAGACTCTGATGGGTTGGGTGATGTCAGAACTGGTGGGTGATTCACTGCACTGGGTGGGACTGGGCCAGGTGTCCTGACAGCCCAGGAACTCCCAAGGAGAGTGGGGAGCCGTTGTCAGTGAGCTCTGACCAATGACCTGTGGCAGGAGAGAGCAGAGCAGGCAGTGTCCCAGATTCCTGCCTTGGGAAGCCTTAAGCTGCAAATCTGTGGGACTTGGGAGAAATTAAAACTGTGGGCGTTGGGCAGGGAAGGTGTGGGAGTGTCCCCTGAGTGTCCCCTTGCTGCTGGCCGCAATGTGCTCTGGGTACCAGCGTGTCTGCTCTGGAGCGCCGAGGGGCTGGGAGGAGCTGGGCATGGCAAGTTCAGCGTGTCTGTAGAGGACAGCAGCGAGGTGGGTGGGCACAGATCCCACCCAGGGCCCAGGGACTGCTCAGAGCTGTTTTTAGCAGGAGTGGGACTGTGAGCTGCTCAAAAGGGACACAGAGTGCTGAGTTCCACACCAGAGCTCAGTGAGGAGCGGGAAGGGGGGATTGGCTTTAAATTTCAGGTGGCTTTGAAGAATTGGATTCTCCTTAATTACTGTAAGTTCTTCATCCATTTGTGTGGGTTTGGATCTGAGAGGGAATTGCAGCACAGGAGAGACATAATCAAATACAATTAAAGATGGTGAGGAAAAGCAAAGGATCTCTGGTAGGATGCCAGGCAAAGCAATTGAAATTTAAACAGAGCAGTGTTTAATTTTCTGTGCTGAGCTCTGTCCCACCCAGCCCCTCTTGTAGCCATCAATAACAATGTGATGGTGCTAATTCATGGTCTTGCTATAACCAGCTTGGTGTAAATATTTAATAGAAGTCCAGTTCAGTGCTCTGTCTTTCCTTGTTGTGATTCTCAACCCAATTCTGAGTTGAATTTGTGGGCTGGGTGTACCACAGTGAGCGTTTCACTTGTGTGGATGGATGTGGCAGTGTCCAGTGTGTCCCTAATGTCACTGACACAGGGCTGCCTTGGGTGCTCCCCCAGCCTCTCTAAACACTTGCACTCCAAAAGCTTCCAAGGAAAGGAAGTTTGTAGCCTGGAATGTCACTGCAGTAAATCCCTTGATCCATACCTGGCTAACCCTTGAGTAGATGGGGAGGTGTCACTGGAGCCCTGATCATGAAATGGCAGTAATCGAGTATTGATTGTGTGGCTGTTGATTGTTTGAACCCCCTTGGTGGTGTGTTTGTAATCACCAGTTGCATCCTGTGACTCTTGCAGATCAAGAGGCCTTACTTTCATGTAAAACCTCTGGAGAAAATTCAGCTGAAAAACTGGAAAGAGTACTTAGAGTTTGAGATAGAGAATGGCACTCACGAGCGAGTCGTGGTCCTCTTTGAGAGATGTGTCATTTCATGTGCCCTCTATGAGGACTTCTGGATCAAGGTAAGGGAGGCAGCTCACGGCTCTGCTGGTGCACACCTTGACCTGGTGACTAACCCTTGTACCCTGTGGAACGTTGTTCATCTATAACTATATCTGTTGCATTAGGAGATGGTCTGCTTGCAACCAGATTTGACTGCTGCATTTGCCAACTGCGTTGCCTCTCTACGTCCTTCCTTACAGAAACTAGTCTAGTGGTTCCATAAAGGTGCTGAATGGGTTTAAACAAAAGAATTTTATCGTTCTGGCATGTTCTTAGAGACAAATACAAGCTTTAACCCAGCTGGTCTCTGCTCTGTTTCCAACCCTAGTATGCCAAATACATGGAGAACCACAGCATCGAGGGCGTGAGGCACGTGTACAGCAGGGCCTGCACCATCCACCTGCCCAAGAAGCCCATGGTGCACATGCTGTGGGCAGCCTTCGAGGAGCAGCAGGGTAAGGGCAGCCCTGCCCGGGGGGGCTCTGCTGGGGGAGCTCTGGGATCTGCCCTGTCCTAAAGCATCTCCCTGCTGTTGCAGGCAACATTGATGAGGCCAGAAGGATCCTGAAGACGTTTGAGGAGTGCATCCTGGGGCTGGCCATGATCCGCCTGCGCAGGGTGAGCCTGGAGCGCCGGCACGGCAACATGGAGGAGGCGGAGCAGCTGCTGGAAGATGCTGTCAGGAATGCCAAGTCCGTCAGTGAAGCCTCCTTCTATGCCATCAAACTCGCCCGGCACCTCTTCAAAGTGCAGAAAAACCTGCCAAAGGCAAGAAAAGTGCTGTCAGAAGCCATAGAACTGGACAAAGTATGTGTTCCCTCTTGGCTGTCTTACCCAAACCTCAAACCACCCTGGTGTCTTTCTCTCTTTCTGAAGCATTTTGTAAAACATGGCAACAGTGATGACAGGAGTTGTAACTGGATGTAATGTCCCATTACTGCATGGAGACACCAGTCCCTCTAAACTGATGTTGCCAAGGTCCCAGCGTGGAAATCTGGAAGTTTGCACTCTCTTTTCCCATCAGAAGCACAATGTGCTTTGCACCTTTATTTATTACTTTAATTTTTAGAATCTTAAATGTTCTCGGTGTGTTCAGTGTTATTGGTGTGGGCAGTACCTGGTGGGTTTGTGTCAGCACAGAAATATCTGGCACTCAGATGCTGCCAGCAAAGTGCGGCACCTGGGTTCGTGGTGTTGGTCACTTGTGGTCTGTTTGTGCAACAAACCAGCCCAGGGAGAAAGGGAAATCCCTTTATTTCCTGTTGTTGTGTGTATTTATGGGGTGAATTGTGATGTGTGACAGTCAGAGTTAAATAGCTGCTGTGAGAGCTCAGGTGTGCACCTCCTAATGCCTGTTTTGCACAGGAAAACACCAAACTGTACCTGAACCTGCTGGAGATGGAGTACAGTGGTGACCTCAAGCAGAACGAGGAGAACATCCTGAGCTGCTTTGACAAGGCCGTCCATGGGGCCTTGTCCATCAAAATGAGGATCACGTTCTCACAGAGAAAAGTGGAATTCCTGGAAGATTTTGGGTCTGATGTGAACAAGTAAGATGTCCTGTGGGCAGTGGCCAAACTGGGGTCACTGGGAGAGTGCTGGGAAAAGGGTGGGGTCAGTGGCTTCTGTAAAATTGTTCCCTTTGTGCCATCAGCTCCTTGTGAGGAACAGCTGCTTTTCCAAACCAACCTCCTGGTGTTAAACAGGAATAGATTTTTAAGTTGGAATCTCTTTTCATATAATTACCCTTTTGATCTGGAATGCCCCACACGTCACTGAGCAGAGCTTTGTGCCTGCCGGGTTTTCCTGTGGTTTCCCCTTGCTAAGCCCTGTGAAGGCAGGTGCTCCCCAAGGGAGTGGGACAGGTCTGTGGCACAGGTGTCCCTTGAGGCTCCGTTCCCTGGGAGCTGCTGTGTTTCCAATACTGCACGGGTTGGATTTTTCAGTGTTCAGCACTAACAGCTGGGCACTTACGTGGGAGGATACACCAGAAATGCAAGTTTTTAGTTCAGTACTAAAATACACTTTTAATTGTCTCTTATTTTTATTTACATTTTGCAGCTAAATAACCCGGAAGGATTAATGACAAGTCAGTTTTTCTGCTTCGTATGTTTGTAACAATAGCTGTCCTTCAATTCTGCTGCCTCTGCATGGCAGCCAGTCAGTGCAAGTTTGGGATCTGAGGCAGATCAAACACAAGGAGTTTTGCAGTTCCCAAATAATCCCAGGGCACAGAATGAGTACAAGGAACTCTTTTCACCCAGAGCACACTGTCAGAAGCCGCAGGTTTTGTGAGATGCTGCAGATGAGGGGGTGTTTCAATATTTGTGGGAATTTTAGCCAGGACTCTCCTGTGCTGCATTAACCATGCTTGTTCTTCCCTGCTGGATGGGGAAAGGCTGTAGGTGCTGCTTTGGGATTGGAATAATTTCCAGTGTTAAAATACTGATTCCCACATCTCTGTGCTGCTGTGGGTGGCATCACCAGCAGGCGCTGAAGGAGCAGATCAATCACAAATCACTTCTAGAAAACTTCTTTACAAAGGAGCTTGATAAAAGGTGCATCAAGTGTGAGGGGAGTTCAGCAAGTTGGGAACTGGAGCTGTTGTGAGCAGAACTGAGTTGGCTTTCCTCTATTCATGGTGGGGAACATAATTCACTCATTAAAATCTATTACCTTGCAGTTTGCTGTATTGCTACAGTTTCCAGTAGGCATTGCTCAGGTGTTTCAGGTGTTTGCAAGGCTTGACTGGCTGTGCTCTCCCCAGGCTCCTGGATGCCTACGACGAGCACCAGGCGCTGCTGAAGGAGCAGGAGACGCTGAAGCGGCGGGCGGAGAACGGGTACGGACCGAGCCCAGCTGCCCTGGGCAGGGCTGGCACAGCTCTGGGGCGGTGCAGGGAGCAGCCTCGCTCTGGGGGGGCTCTTTAGTCTGTCAGTGTATGTACAGGTATTTGTCAGCTTTGAACCACTGATGTGAGAAGAGAATCACTTTATTTTAGTCCTTTACAGTGTGTACTCAATAGAGCTGTGCTGCTGCCTTGCATAGCCATAGAATGGTTCACATGGGAAGGGACATTAAAGCCCATCCAGTGCCTCCCCCTGCCATGGGCAGGGACTCCTTCCATAGACCAGGCTGCTCAGAGCTCCATCCATCCTGATCTTGGACACTTCCAGGGATTGAAACATTGGAAAATAACTTTTGAGTTACATTTCAGAGAAAAGCTGAACAGAGCTGGTAAAGTAACTCAGTCTCTAAGCAGGACCGTGCCTTTGCTGTCTCAGTTTGGGCACCAGCTTTAAACCCAGCCTGTTCTGAAACACAACACGAACTGTCCTTCCCTAACCCCGGTTCCCTCACCCCGCTGGGCCAGGGCACCCGGTTGAACACAGTTTAACCTGATGCAGCATTCCCCACACGAGGACGTGCCCAGCATTTCTGCAGGGTGCCAGTACAAGGCTCTGTTCCCTTGCAGCTCGGAGGAGCCGGACGAGAAGAAGCTGCTGACGGAGGACGCGGGCCTGGCGTCGGCGCAGCTCATGGACGGGGACATGCAGGTCAACCAGGCCGCCTACAACTACAACGCCTGGTACCAGGTAAGGGGCTGCCCAGGGCCAGCCTGGAAAACCCTCAGCTCCTGGAAGAGAAAACTCAGCTCCTTGCTTTGTTCATGCTCCTGGGCCTGCTCCACCAGTGTAGAGTGTTCCTGTGTGGAGCGAGGAGCAGTTTGGTGGCTGTGCCATCGCACAGGGAGGGGACGGGGGAGGGCGGCAGGGCTGTGGTGTGTGGAAATGTTTTGCCCGGACTGGCCTTGGAGTGCCCCTTTGCTGTGTGCCTGGACAGTGACTGTCTCCAGGCAGTAATTCCTGCAATGCCTTGGTGCCTTGGATTGGGTTCTGCTGGTACACAGCACCAGCAAAATCAGCTTGTCCTCTGGGGCTCTTCCTCCAGGGCATTTTAGCTTGGGATGGAATTGCAGAGGTTGGGAAAGCCCTCTAAGACCATCCAGTCCAGCTATTGCTGCAGCACTGCCAAGGCCACCACTGGCCCGTGTCCCTACTGCCACATCCATGTGTTTTTTAAATCCCTGGAAGTTTTGAAGTGGTTTAATGAAAAGTGTTTAGACTGTGCAGAGCCCCCAGAGGTGGGAGAGCAGTGGTACAACAGGGGCACAGCCCCTGGGTAGCCCTGGTTTGGGATTGCCTGCAGCCAGGTCGGGAATTCTTTCCAAAGTCAGGCAGTGAGAGGAGTCTCATCCAGCACAGACTGTCCAGTGCTAGGCCAGGAAAAGTGCCCTGAGTTTCACACACAGCACTGCAGGAATGGCAGCCTTGAAGCTGGGCCAGGGAGGCTCAGGCTGCAGATCAGGGAAAGGTTCTTCCCCCAGAGGGTGCTGGGCACTGCCCAGGCTCCCCAGGGAATGGGCACGGCCCCGAGGCTGCCAGAGCTCCAGGAGCGTTTGGACAGCGCTGCCAGGGATGCCCAGGGTGGGATTGTTGGGGGGTCTGGGCAGGGCCAGGGGCTGGACTTGGATGATCCCTGTGGGTCCCTCCCAGCTCAGGATATTTTGATTCTGTGACTTTGTGTTGAGGATGTGTCCCGTGGCTGCACGGGACCTCCACCCCTGCCTGCCTTTCCCAGGCTGTTCCAGAGGGAAGGGCACCGTTTTCCTGCCTTCCCAGGGGTGCTGTGCTGGCCCAGCTGGGCACAGTGGGGCTGGGGGAGCTCTGTGGGCTGGGCTGTGCTCAGGACCGGGGGCTCCGTGTGGGGCAGGGACATCGTGGCTGATGCTGCTGCTGCGTTTGGTTCCAGTACAACTACCAGAACGCCTGGAATTACGGACAGTATTACCACACAACCTGATCCCCCGAGGGAGTGGAGTTCACTGTGCTGCAGTTTCAACAAAGATGGAATAAAAAAAAATATATTTTTCTAATTTTGGGCTGTGAAGGAACTGTTGTGCCACCTGCTTTTGGTCCTCTGCATGTGAACCGAGCTGCTGCTCACGGGATATGTGTGAAGCAAGATTCGTGTGCTGGTAACTGATAAATGGTCTCTGTACAATTCTCATTTACCATAAATGAATTTTTTTAATTCCCTGCACTAATTTATGGAGTATCAGAAGAATTCTCGTCGGTCTCATGCTTCCATAATTGAGTGGGTGAAGCTGTGGGGGTTTGGGTTGGTTTTGCCTCAGAGCTGCTCTGCTGCCTGGCCCTGGCCCCAGGGCTGGAGCCAAGGCTTGTCCTGCTCCCAGCCCAACTGCCAGGGAGCTGTTCCAGGCCCGGGCTGAGTTGGGATCGGGGCCTGGGCAGAGCTGCCACACGGGTTCTGTAGTGTGGGAGGGGGCAGGGATTAAAACCACCTTTGTTCTTTTCTAAAAGCACAAACTGTGTTTGGGATGAGTTTTGTATTTAGAGTTTTTCATGTACACAGTGTGAGCAAAACTTTTTTCATTTTGATCAAAGTGATCATTCCCATTTTTGTAATAAAAGCGAGGAATTCAGTAGTGCTCTGAGCTTTCTTGGACTGCCTCATTCGAGCCAGGAGAGAGAACAGAATGCCTGAGTTCAGCTCTGGTGGTGTTCACAGGAGGGGCTGTGGCACAGGGATACCCGGGAGCACTGGATCTCTGCGAGCACAGCTCCTGTCAATCAGCCATGGAGTGGGAATGCTGGGGCCGGGGCTCCACAGCAGGGAAGGAGCCCTGGGCTGGGTGTGGGGGCTCTGCAGTGCCCCGGCAGAGGAGTGGGGGGAGCACAGACACAAAGAAGGGAGGCACTGGCAGGTACAAACTCTGGTTTAGTGGGGAGGCTGTCACTGTACAGCGGCAGGGCAGGGACAACACTCAGCACTCATCCCCAGACAGGCACCGCTGTGAGCGGAGCCAGGAGTTACAGCAACGCCAGCAGGAAGCTCTCTCTGGCAGAAACGGATTCCCGGCAGCACAGGGAATTCTTCATTCAATATCCACCAGCTCCACTTCAAAGAACAGTTTTGCATTTGGTGGGATCCTGTTGGCAAATGTTAAGGAAGCTCAAACAGCCCCTGCAGTGACCCCTCCCTGGGCAGGGAGCCCCAGCTGCTGCCCAGCCTCTCCCGTGTCCCTGGGCTGTCCCTGACCTGGCTGGACACCCTGGATCAAGCAGGGAGCCCCAGCTGCTCCCTGGCTTCTCTGTCCCTGGGATGTCCCTGGCCTGGCTGGACACCCCGGATCCAGCAGGGAGCCCCAGCTGCTGCCCAGCAGGAGCTGTCAGGAGACAGGGCCAGCTCCATGGATACACCTTCACTAACATTCCCTGCCCCTCATTTCCCTGAGCTGCCCCAGCCTTGTCTGCAGTTCTGGGGCAGTGGCTGGGGGAGCTTACACTGTCCCCACTGTGTCCCCTACACAGGAGAAGTGTCCAGGCAGCCCTTCAGATCACAGGATTCCAGCACAGAACAATCCCTTCCCCTCCTCCAGAAGTGTTGGAAAAAAGAAACAGGGCTGCATCAAACACTGCAGGGTCACTCCTCCACCCCCGACTTCAGCTGTATCCCAGAACTGAATGTAACTCTGTCCCTACAGCTGCAGCAGGTAACTCCCCTCCTGCTTCCCTGCACTGGTTAGGATCCCCATCAGTCACAAGCACTTGGAAGCAGCTGGAATAAAAATGAAGGTGGAAAATAGCAGCAAGTTCCCCCTGCGTGAGTTTTTATCCAAAAGAAAAGGGCAATTGCACCCCTGAGGAAGTGCCCTGAACTCCCAGGGTGGGAATATCCTGAGCCTGCTGTAACAGGTGAACCCCTGTCCTGTACCCCTGTCCATAAAGCGCCTCCTTGCCCCCAGCATGCCCAGGTTCCCTGAGGAGTCACAGGTCATGGAAGGATACTTGGCATCGGGCTGCCCTTTCTTGCCATAGGCCCACTCGGGCTCAATCTCCAGCTGGGCCTTCTCTCCTTTGCTCATGGTCAGCAGGGCCTCGTCCCACTGCAACGACAGGGAGCAGCTCCAGCCAGCGCTGGGACAGCGGAGACAACAGCCACTGCACTTCCCAGCTTTTCCTGCTGGCCCCCAGGAATACCCCCAGAGCCGCAGGCATCCTCCCCAGCCCTGTGGCAGGCTCCGGGCTGGGTGTTCCCTGCTCCCACACCAGCCCCACTGAGGACATCCATGCTCCCGTGCTGGGATGATGCCAGGGAGGCAATGGGAACAGTTCCTGTTCCATCAGCATTCCCAGGTTCAGTATTCCCTTCCCAGCAGCCCACCAGGAGTGCTCAGGGCTTGGTGCTGTGTCCCTGCTGAGGGAAGGGCCTGGCACCCACAAACCCGGGATAAACACCAGGATAAACGTGGGCCACTGCTGCTCCTGCAGCGCTGCCCGCTGCCCAGGGACACAGCTCTTCCCAGCTCCAATCCTGCCCCACATCAGGACTTTCTCCTGCTCAGCCTGGAGAAAAGGAGGCTCGGGGGGACCTTGTGGCTCTGCACAACTCCCTGACAGGAGGGGGCAGCCGGGGGGGTCGGGCTCTGCTCGCAGGGAACAGGGACAGGAGGAGAGGGAACGGCCTCAGGCTGGGCCAGGGGAGGCTCAGGGTGGACACCAGCAGGAATTTCTGCATGGATAGGGTGGCCAGGCCTGGCACAGGCTCCCAGCACAGTAAAGCCCAGGGAATGCAGACAGGAATGGATGGAGCCCAGGATCACAACAGCCTCAGCTGCTGTGAGAGACTGACAGGAGCCCGAGGCTGGGCTGATCCCAGGGAACAGAGCCCGTGTTCCAGGCACTGCCTGACGAGGGAATGACTCTGAGGATGAAGGTTCCATCCTCCCAGTGTAATCCCTTGCAATTTGCCTCCACGAGAAATAGAACTGCCCAAAAATTGCACCCCAGCCATGAATCTCAGAGTGAAACTCCCTGGGGACTCTGAAGGACCCCTTAATGCTTTACTTACACCTCGGATCACTTTTCCTACGCCAACTTTGAAACTCAAGGGCTTGGCTGCTTTTTTCTTCTTTGAACCTGGAAAAGAGTTTTATGTTCATTTGCTTCAACATCACACCAGCACACTCCACACTTCTGGGTAAAACTGCCACTACAATCATGCCTTATATAAATAGCTGTTCTTATAATATTATTTTTAGCCCAATATCACATTTGAAGGGGAAATATTAATGCTGTGCACTAACAACTTCATTAAACGTTCAAGCTGCACCAAAGCATCTTTCAAACCTCACAGGCTGATTTCTGAATTACTCAAGTTGATTGTACAAGTCATGGACATATTAAGGAACCAAAAAAGTCAGCAGGGAACGTACAAGTATGAGGAATTACAGACCGATTCCAGTGACTCTGGAATACTGTTCCTGAGCGTGGGACATCACTACTGGGAAAGCCTTTCCAGTATTGCACAATTTCATACCCCCAAGTCCTCTGATCTGTCACAAAAACACCAGCAGGGAATATTGCACACCAGAGGACTCAAATCCCTCTCATTCCAGTGCCTCCATATTTAAAGATTTACCACAGAAGGGCCCCAAGATGTGTTTGTTTAGAGAAATTCAGGAAGCTGCTGGTGCCAGAGTTCTGTAGGCACCATCGCCCCTCAGGACTGACTCCCTGCATTCCACATTCCCCAGGCCTGGAATGCCAGCAGCCAGGGCTGGCAGGGTGCAGCCGTGTCACTCGACACCAGCCAGCCCTAAAATACTGCCCTGCGCTGCCTCCTGGAAAATCGGGATCCGGGAGCTGCAGGGCACCCGGCAGCTCAGCAGCACCGTGATAAAGCTGTTTCTCAGCACTGCCCCCAGGCACACCTTCCAGAGGCAAACCCCTGCCCACATCTGCGGGAGGAGCCCAGGTAGCTCCCTCCAGGAGCATTTGCAACCAACCCAAACAGTTTATCTGCACATCTGTATATCCATAACCTTACTTGATTGAATATTGGTATCGAAGACTGTCCCATCCTGCAGCTTTCCCGTGTACCAGCAGTGGACAGTGTCTCCTTTCTTCGGGAAGTTGGTTTTATCGCCCTTCTTTAAAATGGATTTTGTGTACTTTGGTGGCCCCTAAGGTTATAAAAAGAGAGTTATGACTGGTGGGTTAAAGAGTCTCCGATATATTCAAGACTGAACAATCAGTTAGTTTAAGGCATCAAAGAAGACACTGTTAGTGAATGATGTAGGGCTGTAACATTTGGGGGAAATGCTGCCGATTAAGGTTAAGGTGGGGTACAAACACCAGACTTCTTGCTGTAACCAGGTTTTTGAAGACTTAGGATCACACAATCTCCTGAGCTGGAAAAGACTCCCAAGGATCATCCAAGTCCAGCCCCTGGCCCTGCCCAGACCCCCCAGCAACCCCACCCTGGGCACCCCTGGCAGCACTGTCCAAACGCCCCTGGAGCTCTGGCAGCCTCGGGGCCCTGCCCATTCCCTGGGGAGCCTGGGCAGTGCCCAGCACCCTCTGGGGGAAGAGCCTTTCCTCATCTCCAACCTAACCCTCACCCCGAGACAGGTGACCCGGATAATTTGGCTTTCCACGCGCAAAACGCGAGGTGAGGGCATCACACCAACCTCCTCCACAGCCTCCTCAGCCTTCACCGCCTTCCCCTTGGCCTCCTCCGCCTTGGCCGGCTTCGCCTTCTCCGCCGCCTTCTCGGCGCCGTCCGTGCCCTTGAAGCGCTGCGAGGGGAAGGATGAGGAGCCGCATCCACCCCCCTAGCCCTGCCCGACCCCCGGTTCCATCCCCGCCGCCCCTCGCCCTCACCTGCGTGTGGAAGAGCTGCGTGTAAGCCGCGATCAGCTGCTCCTTATTCGCCGTCTTCGCCACGTTCTTCACCTGCCCCAGCAGCTTGTGCTCCGCCAGGAACTGCGGGACACGCGCGTGAGACGGCGGGGGAAAAACCCGAACCAAACCTCCCCCACGCAACTCCAAATTATCGCTCATCCCACGCAATTACCGCCTGCGCCGCGTGCTCCTGCAGGAATTTGATGATCTCCTTCTTGGCCAGCGCCTCGCTCCGCAGCTCCTCGGCGCTCCAGGGCTGCGCCGGGCCCGCGGCCGCCGCCATTTTCCCACCCGCCTCCCGCTCCTCCTCCCGAGAGGAGGGCTGGGAGCCGCCCGGCCGGGAGAAGGGGCGGGCCGGCAGAACGCCGGGGGAGAAGGGGAGGGTCGGGAAGCCGCCTTCGGAGCCTCCCCTTCACCCTCGGCGGAGCTTCCAGGGGGTTTGAGGGCGGCGGCCCCGGGGAGGGACAAAATGGCGCCGCCTCGGGGCTGGCGGGGCGCGCCCTGAGCGAGGGGAGCGGCGGCAGCAGCGGGACTTGCCTCGGGCCTGGCGGGCGCCTCGGGGCAAGGGGAGGGCCGGGACACGGCCGGGGGAGAAGGGGAGGGCCGGGGGGCGGCTCCCCGTCCCTCTCGGCGGCGATTTCAAGCGGGCAGGGCTAAAATGGCGGCGTGCGGGCGGCGGCGCGGGGCAGGATGAGCGGCGGCCGGCAGCGCACTTTGCCGCAGGTCTGGCGGGCGCCCGGCAGCAGCGCCGAGCAGAGGGACGCGGGCGGGGACAGCGATGACGAGCTGCTGCTGGCAGCCGCGGCCGCGGCCGACCCCGGCCCGGTGGCGGGGTTCAGCGAGGCGGCGGGGTCCATCTGGATCTACCCCACCAACCTGCCCGTGCGGCCGTACCAGGAGCGCATGGCCGGCGCCGCGCTGCTGGCCAACACCCTCGTGTGCCTGCCCACCGGGCTGGGCAAGACTTTCGTGGCCGCCGTGGTCATGTACAACTTCTACCGCTGGTTCCCCTCGGGGAAGGTGCTGTTCCTCGCCCCCACCAAGCCGCTGGTGGCTCAGCAGATGGAGGCGTGCGGCCGCGTCATGGGCATCCCGTCCCGGGACATGGCGGAGATGACAGGTACGGGGTGCTGCAAGGCGTGAAAAGCCACGGCGCAGGGGAAGAATAAAGCGTGACAGGTGTTCGGAGGGTTAAGTGTTGCTTTCGCGGTAGTTAAAGCCCCAGCTCGCCTGTATAAAGGGTGAAGCGCTGGGGTGCAGCCCTGCGGGTCACAGCCTGCGGGTGTCTGCGCACACAGTGTGCTCTGCGGGATGGTTAAGCCAAAGAATAATGGCTCTTTTTATCCTTCTTCTAGCTTCCCCCGCTTCTTCTCCTTTCCTTGTCGCTTTCCTTGTCGCTTTCCTTGTCGCTTTCCTTGTCGCTTTCCTTGTCGCTTTCCTTGTCGCTTTCCTTTCCTGTTTTTGTGAGGTTTTTGCAGCCCCCTGAGCTGCAGTTCATCACTCACTGGAGCAACAGCCTTAATGACTGAACCCATTATCTGTTTTTAGCCCCAGACCTTTCCCAGAGGTGTTTTAAATGATGTTTAGGGCAGCAACGAGGCGTCTAGAGCTTCCCAGCCTTGATTTCCATGGTTCTGAATTTAATTTTTTAATGCAAAAAACTCTTCCCATCCTTGTATTCAGTGAGGGTGGGCAGGCCCTGGCACAGGGTGCCCAGAGCAGCTGTGGCTGCCCCTGGATCCCTGGCAGTGCCCAAGGCCAGGCCGGACACTGGGGCTGGGAGCAGCCTGGGACAGTGGGAGGTGTCCCTGCCCTGGCAGGGGTGGCACTGGCTGGGATTTAAGGTCACTTCCCACCCAAACCATTCCATGATTTTATGTGTCTGCCAGCCCTGTCGCTCTCAGATCATGGGCCGTACCTTATTCTCAGCAGAACAGTTCGCTAATGTTAATTCTTTAATTTCCAGGAGGAACCCAGGCTCTGAGCCGGCGGGAGCTGTGGAATTCCAAGAGAGTCTTTTTCCTCACACCTCAGATAATGGTCAATGACCTCTCTCGTGGGACCTGTCCTGCTGTGGAGATCAAATGTCTGGTTATTGATGAAGCCCACAAAGCCCTTGGCAATCATGCCTACTGCCAGGTAGGGCTGAAGCCGCCCTGCTCTTTTCTCTCAGTTACAAAAACCTTCCCCAAAATTGCTTACAGCATCTCCATAAAGTGTCACCGTCACCTGTGTCACTGTCACTCCCCCACGCTGTGGGGAGGTTGTCCTTGAGGTCCTTAACTTTGTTTGAAATAGATCCAACACTGCTGTGTGTTGTCATTGCCTTATTAGTAATACCTGTAAGGTGTTTTTTAAATGCCTACATTAAATTGTAATTTTGGTTTAAAAATATTTTTGACTGGACAGTTGAAGAAAAAAGAAAACCTGTAAGTTTTTTTTATAAGGCTCTTTAGCAGAGTAAGATCAGTTCAAGATGGTTTTTTTTTTAAATTTGGGGTTTGTGTTGATTAGCCAAGAGTTTGTTACATTATCATGGGTTAATCTCCTAAGAGCTGAGTGACCTAAGAAATTACTGTGATACAGTGGAGAAATTTAGTAGATATTTGTGGAGTTCAGATTTCGTGGGATTAATCATCCCTGATTTACATCTTTTAGAGTTTTTCTTCAGACTCACTTTTTGGCAGCTCACCTGAGTTAGTGGGCTGTCAATACTTTTGTTAAATCAAGTGAGAAATCATTTCATAATTTGCCAAGGTTGTTCTTGGTACACTCCCAGGATGCCCCATCCCTGGCAGTGCCCCAGGTCAGGCTGGATGGGCTTGGAGCAGCCTGGGACAGTGGGAGGTGTCCCTGCCATGGCAGGGGTGGCACTGGGTGGGTTTTGATGTCCCTTCCAACCCAAACCATCGTGGGATTCAATATTTTTAGAGTGTTTTGTTAAGCCTTTCCTACTTAGCAGGTATTTTCGTAGATGTAGTTTGTACAAGCAGATAATCTCCTTTAAGGGTATTAATGGAACTTTCCTGTTCTTAGGTTGTGAGGGAGCTGAGCAAATACACAAATCAATTCCGGGTCCTGGCCCTGAGTGCCACCCCAGGCAGTGACACCAAGGTGAGCCAAAGCTGCTTGTAACATTCGAATAATCAGCGTTGAGTGGAAGCTCTGATCTTTTGCCTGAAGCCTCTGCAGGGTCCTGAAGTCTGTTAGAATTCCACATAAAGGCTGAATCTCTTTGTGAAGGCTTGGTGTTTTTCATGCTATAAACCAAATATTATTTATTGGTGAGGGGAGGCAGGCCCTGGCACAGGGTGCCCAGAGCAGCTGTGGCTGCCCCTGGATCCCTGGCAGTGCCCAAGGCCAAGTTGGACACGGGGGCTTGGAGCAGCCTGGGACAGTGGGAGGTGTCCCTGCCCATGGCAGGGGTGGCACTGGGTGGGATTTAAGGTTTCTTTCCACCCCCAGCCAGTCTGGATTTCTATTTCCTGACCTTTCTTTCATTTTTCATCATAGCTAGTGGGTGCCTTTTCCTTATACAATTTTATTTAAGCCCTGCTAAGATACAGAAAGTTACTTTGTTTTTGTGGCTTCCCTACCAGGCTGTGCAACAAGTTATCTCCAACTTGCTGATTGCTCAGATAGAGGTGTGTGCTGAAGATTCCCCAGAAATCCAGCCCTATTCTCACGAGAGACAAGTGGAAAAAATTGTAGTTCCGCTTGGGGAAGAACTGGTAGAAATTCAGAACATTTACATCAAGGTGAGTGCTGCATTTCCTTTTTGGTCAGTGGCCAGTGACAGTAAATGTTTTATCATCTCTGTCTAGACTTGCAGTGTTTATAAAGGCAACACTTTCCTACGTAATTAACTTTGATTATAAGGTCAGTGAAGCAACATGGTTTCAGCTCCAGCAGCTGCAGTTTGCCTTTGCGCCAGTGACACCTTTTAGCTTGCAGTAAATTGAAAAGCTCAGATGGAAAATTTGTGGTTGAATTTGTTTCCTCACCCTTTTTCGGGAGTCTTTGCAAAACTGACACCAGACCTAAACTGAGGGTTCTGCATTTGGCTGAGCTCAGTAGTATTAAGATGTTGAGAATGCCTTAAGGAATCTGTGTGTGGACTGGAACATTTTCTCTGATTAAGAATATTCTTTAGAGCTTTGAGTCATCTGTGAGTGTAATTAGTTCTGCTGGATTTTTTTTTTAAATTGGTTTATTTTGGGCTTATTTCTTTTCGTTGATGATGGTGGTAATGATGAGATCTTTTTCCTTTTACCCACATGTAATGTCCAAATTTAGGAGAGATTTTTAGAGAACTAATTGTCACTCAGTTGTAACTTAGTGATCTCTGCCTACCCAGTAAGGTACTTGTAGGTGAATGATGTTAGGTGAGATACCACTTTGAAAAGTTTCAAATATCTCCTCTTCATCTGGTAAGAGACATAACAAATTAGGATTGAGTTATATATCAGCCTTGGCCTCAGAGCCTGATTTTGGTTAAAGCTGATTGGTTTTGGTGTAGTTTGGTGAAGAGCACTGGAAGGCAAACTTGTGAGGGCAGCAGCTGTTTTCAGCCCAGTGACCCGAGAGTGTTTAAGTGAGGAACTTCCACTGATAAAGGGAAACTTCGAAGTAGCTTTGCATCCCTGCGGGTGCCTCTGAAGGCTCTGCTGAGTGCAGGGTTTATTTTGGGGTGTTTCACTTGGGATTTCAGCTGCAGTGAGCACGCTGGCTTGGCTGCAGCAGCCCTGCCTGCGCCGGCCCTGTGGCTGCGGGGCTTTCTGTTTCCTTTCTCTGGTCTGGATTTGCATTTCAGTTGCTGCTGCTTTACTGGAGAACACAACTTCTAGGCACACACAGGGCCGAAGGGAGGGTTTGCAGCCTGTGCCCAGGCCAAGCCTCAGCTCTGGAGGCCTCAGCACTTGGGGAGTGGCTCCTGGACCTCAGCTTCTGGGTCTTGAGTGACCATTTCAAATTTGGGGCTTAAATGGCTTTTGGAAAATCAGAGCGGCGTCCAAAGGGAGGAGAGCAAAAGCTGCTGCGAGAACGAGAGCCAGGTGTCCCGTGCACAGTAAAATCATTCTCTTTAATTGTGACAAACAGTAAACAAGACAACATTTCAGTGTGAACGAAGGACAGTGTCAAACAGCACAGCGCAGCAATGCCAGAGGAACTCTGTGGAGGTGTCTTTACATGCAATAAGCAAGGCCCTGAGTATCACAATAGCTGGAATAAACTTTTTAGGCACTAAACTCTTGTTTGGAAAATACACAGTATGCAGGATAACACTTATCTGTTAAGGCTACATCATTTAATCTTCCAAAAATAGGGGTCAATGCTGATTTATTATTTCCTTTCATGAGTGGAAACCTAATAACTTCACATTAAAACTGAAAATCCATGAGTGGCTCCAAAGCAGAGCCACAGGTGGATAACAAAGTACCTGATCTAGATAACCATGATGTTGTCAGATCTGAGTAACGGTGATGTTTGCTTGGCACTCACTGGTGTGATAACTAAATAAGCTGTATTTTGTGTCAGCTAAGCACCGGAGCTGTGGCTCCCTGTGCTCGTGAGGGCCAGTGACAGCTGTTGGTACCAAGCCATAAAGTGTATCTCCAAACTGGAGCTGAAGTAGTTGTGTTTCTCAGCAGCAGAAGCCATCTACCAGGAGTCAAAATAAATAAATACTATGGTGGAGTTCACGGTTTGCCATAAACAGCAGGGAATGCTGGGCTGCAGGTGGGATATCAGCACACTCAGATAGATCTGCTCGTGGTTCAGGGACGTTTCTAGAACGTCACCACGGGGGCTGGGCTGCCTGTGGACAGGGACATCAGACACAGCAGATGCTTTTGCAGGAGAGGTTTGAAATGTGAGTTATGTACAAACTGTGGTGAGAGGACTTCACTGCTTCCAGGAGCTATCCAGCATCTGTTGTGCCAAAGCATTACGAGAATTTCTCTAACTGGCAAAAGCGATCAGATGGCAGAAACTTCTTCTAATTTGCCATAAAATCTTGTCAAAGGTGAAAATTACTTTTATTTGCTCTTATAAGAGTCTGGGGGAGGATATGAGAACAAAACCTTTTATTTAATGCCTCCCTGGGCCCTCTTTTAACCTCAAGTTTTAAAATATTTTTACTGTTTTTCTTTATTTAAGAGCTTTTAGTTTAATGCTGGCTGGCATTTTTCATTTTCCCAGGCTGTGACACTGTATTGCATTTTAGTTGATTTGGGGTTTTTTTTTTCCTCTCCATAAAGACTCTTGGTTTGTTTGTGTTAAAACTAAGGCTTTTGTGTCTCTTTTTTATTTTCTGTTTCCTTTTTCCCCTCTCCTTGCTGCTTCCCAAGGAATCTCCGTGCCCAGCAGGCACCAGAGGGCACCTTGGTCCCGCTTAAGGCAGGGCCACTCTGATCCTGCTGCTCAGGGAGGGGTTTTGGGTTGAGCATAGAGCCCTCCCTGTGGGACCAGGAGGCTTCAGGGTCTTTCAGAAGTCCATTTTTGGAGTTATTTTTTCACCCTGCTGTGAGCTGCTGGTCTGGGTGTTGGAATTAAAGAGCACAGAAGCTCTGCTGGAACCCTAAATCCTGTAATCAATAAATAATGCTGGTGATGTACCCAGTGGATTTTCTATAAAAAGACATTAACTTCTATCAAGAATAAACTCTACCATCATATGAGTAAGGGGAGAAATTAGGGAGGGATTTTGGAGAGCAAAATTGTTTGCTACCCTGATTCTAAAGTGCAGTCGGTGCTCTTGGGCGGTGTGGAACAGTGGGAATGCTGCTCCCAGACCGTCTGGGGGCTCTGGAATGTGGCAGCTGAAGGGTTATCATGGGGTGAAGGGCAAAACAAACGACAAATTGATGCGAGGAGGAAAAAACTCTCACAGTGAGGGTGGTCAGACGCTGGGACAGGGCCCGGAGGGGCTGTGGGCTCCCCGTCCCTGGGGGAGCTCAAGCCCAGCTGTGGTGCTGGAGCAGCGGCTCTGCCTGGCCCTGCTCTCAGCAGGGGTGGCTGCCCCGGGTCGCTCCCGGCTGGGATCGTCCCTGTGCATATTTGTGTCATTCATGCCATTAACAGCGTGGGGCTGCCAGAGCAGTGTCAGAAGGATGGAACAGTTTCCTCCGGCTGCAGTGTCCTAGCACCCAGCAGAGCGTGAGAATAAACTGGTCAGAAAACTGCAGTTCCAAATAACCAGTGTCTCCTTAGGAATGCCAGAGCCAGCCATGGGATTCCTGGGGGGGTGTGATGGGTGTAACCCGTAATTTTGCTGTCAGCACTTGAATGAGCAGTAGGACTGTGGTAGAGGGACTTTTGGTCTCTGCCAGACTCGGGGTGCTTTGGTTGGGAGCTCTCTGAGGTAAGCACTGGGGATCTGTGTGCCACAGCCGTCAGCATTGGCCTGTTCTTACTCCATGCTTTAATCCCAGTGGGCTAAACCTGGTAGTTCTCTTCAGGGACCAAGAGCTGGACATTCTTTCTCTGCCTGTGTGGGGTGGGTTTGGTGTGTCCCACTGAAAGCCCCAGCGGGGTCTTTGTGCAGCACCAGAGCAGGCCAGGGCTCCAGGACGTCCCCAGGGACCATCCCGAGCCACAGGCAGGCTAGGGATGCCAAGTGGGTGAGGGAAGAGGTCTGTGCCTCCCTTACCTTGTAAAAAAAAAATAGATAAGGTGAACTAACTTTTGAAGTGCTAAAACCCTGCGTTAAATTTGTGTAAAAGCTGTCAGGGCTGCCATAGGGATCTGTGGGTGGGGGGCTGAGCTGGGCTGGTTGTTCCTAAGCCAGCCGAGAGCCCCTTTGCTCACCTGTGAGGGGGGGACACCTGGGCTGCTGTGGGTCACCTGTGAGAGGGAGGCGGCTCCGCGGGGCAGCAGGGAGGAGGAGGAGGAGGAGGAGGAG
>VZTF01009716.1:157695-172554 GCA_013397755.1 Cnemophilus loriae | reverse complement strand
GGGACCCGCCTCTGCCCGCCCCGCGCCGGGGCAGGGCGCCCGGCAGCCCGGGGATGGACAGAGCAGGGATGGAGGGATGGATGCCCGGTCAAGGGACTGGGAGCGGGGGGACCCGAGGGGAACCCGCCTCTGCCCGCCCCGCGCCGGGGCAGGGATGGATAGAGCCGGGATGCAGGAATAGATGCCCGGTCAAGGGACTGGGAGCGGGGGGACCCGAGGGGAACCCGCCTCTGCCCGCCCCGCGCCGGGGCAGGGATGGATAGAGCCGGGATGCAGGAATAGATGCCCGGTCAAGGGACCGGACCCGGGGGGGACCCGCCTCTGCCCTCCCAGTGCCGGGCAGGGCACCCGGGAGCCCAGGGATGGATCCAGGGATGGATGCCCGCTCCCGGTGCCTTCACCCCGTGCTGCAGGGACCGAGCAGTGCAGACTTTACACCAGTTTGTGTTCTGTCTGTTTTCCCACTCATTCCCTCTTTCCCAGCTGTTCTCTTCATCGTGTTTTCCCCACTGCTCTTCGTGTCCTGTTAGCCCTTCTTTATTGTGATTTTATGTTGCTGTTTTCAAACCACACTTTAAAGACAGATCTTTCATTTTATTCAGGAGGTCTCTGAGGCCTTTCCAAAATATTAGGAGTGCAGAAAGTCTGGGATGTTTTGTTACTGAAGTCCAGCTTTGGAAGTTTTCAGCTGTACAATTTTGCAGTTGAGACAAGCCCTTGTTTGAGCAAGGGAGATGAGCAGCCCTGTTACAGGATGGATATGGCAATTAAAGCAGGATCTGGATTTCAGTCAGGAGTCTGTGTGGGCTCTACGTTGTCTTTCATTCCAAATTTAATGTGAAATTACTGTTGTGGCCCTTTTTGTGCAGGCAGGAAAGGGAATCTCAGGGCATTTAGGGGTTTACAATAATAGGAAAATAGTCCTTTCCTGTGCACTGTTGGTGCTCACAGCAAAAGCTGCAGGTTGGGGATGTGACTGTTGTGGTGCTTCACCTGCCCCCTCCTTTTTCCCTTTTCCTGGTCAGTCCCTTTCTCCAGGCTCAGCTTTGGCTCCCCAGCCCAGGAGCTGAGCTGGCTGTGGAAATGAACCCTGACTTGCCTCAGAAGCCAAGATGTGCCAGTCCTGACTGTGCTCCTGGCAGGGCAGACCCAAATCCTGCTGTTCCTGAAGTGCTCCTTGGGGAATTTGCAAATGGAGAGGAGCAGCTTCCGCGGAGGAATGTCCTGAGAGGGTTTTTTGGGATGCAGTGGTGGCAGGGAGTGAAGCACAGGCCTCTGAGGGGGGTTTGGGCTGTGGGCAGTGAACCAGCACCCCGGGCTCTGGAATCCACTGGGAAGGCACATCCTGGAGCGAGGCTGGATCCGCTGCTTGTTGAAGTGTCTGGGTGGTGCTGATCTGATTTCACGGGCGGCTGCCCGCGAGCAGCACCACGGGCTCCCTCACCACGGGGAATTCTCTGGCAGCGGCCACGTTTCCCTCTCAGGCCCGGCTGAACCCTCGGCACCTGAGGGGAGGCGCAGTGGGAACCCGCCCACGCCCCGGTAAATCCCACATCACACACTCCAGTGTGGGGGTGAGGAATTTTCCACTGAATTCTGTCAGTGCCAAGGGAGGGCTCTTGGAGATTTCTCCCAGGAACTGGCATCCCTGTTTCAGGCAACGTGTGGAGGTTCTTTTTCTGCATAAATCCTGCATAAATAATTCATGGAAAACAGTCCCAACTCTTTTGTTCAAGCATTAATTATACAAATTAATAGTTGCTTAAATGAAATTATTTCTGTTATAAGTATTAAGCATCTTTGCTGGGGATGAGAGAAAAGGCAAAACCTAACCAGTAGAAAAGTAGTTTAAAATCACAGCTACATTTCTCTGTTTGTGAGAAACGCCACAGAATACTGACTATGAGAAAGAGGCTGGTAGGAGTTTAAAATCCTGTTTTAAAAATCCATCTGTACAAATTACTCTGTGTGTATTTAATTTGTCTTTGTTTCCTGATGAGCTTGGTAATTACTGCATTCGCTAGAGTACTGAAGATGTGATGGGCTGTGTCTGGATAGATAGCAGAGGAACTTGTTACTGGAAGTGAAAAAAGCTGATTTTTTGTTGTATTTGTTGTTATTTTCCCCACACTTGCTCGTTTTGTGTATTGCTGGCTAATAAACAGCCACTCTTGAGATAACACAGTTTTGGTAGTGCTGGGTTCTTGGTGCTTTCCTGGCAGGTTCTGTCTCTGAATATGACAGAAAAACTGATATTCAGCCTTAAAAATTCCGGATCCAAACCATCCTCAGTGGGCTGCTCCTTTCTGACTGAGGGGCAGGTTGATGTAGAAAAGCCACTTCTTTATTAACATTTCGCAGGTGAAAAGTAAAATTGTTCTTGGTGAAATTGGTTGAAAAGTAAAATCTGTAGGTGTTGTTTTATAACCTTTAGGAAAGGAAAAATGCTGTAACAGGAGAAAACCCAGCTGTTAGAAAAGGACAAAGTGTTGGATTTTTTGGGTGGATCCCAGCTTCCAGGGAAGAGTGGTGGATTTTCAGAGTGTCTCGTGTCCCCGGAGACTGGGAAGGGTGTGAATGAGTTAGTACAAACTTACAACGAAACTTTTGGTGCTGAGATTATTACTGGGCAGATCAGTGTTGGGTTTGGAGAGTGACACGGTCAGCTAAAATCCACCCGACCCTGCCATGTCCCTGCTGCTTCCCTTTATTGGCCAGGTGGGAAAATGTCGGGGGGAAACTTGCACAAAATGCACTTTTCTCCCCGGTTTAGAGTTTGTTTGTCACAACTCTGGAGTTTTGCAAGAGAATTGCTAAACCTGAGTGCCAGTCAGAGCTCCAAAGCTCCCCCAGCCCGCAGACACCAAAGATGGTTTGCTCCTGGGACTTGCTCCTGGAAGTCACTTTTGGGAATGCTGGTTACTGCATGGACGCTCCTCAAGGTATCACACTCAGGGAACCCAAAACCTTCCTGATTTTAGGGCTGAAACAAAGCAGGGAATGCTCTGGATCGTGCTCTGACCTTCCCCGGAGCGGTGGAAGGCTCTGGCTGCGTTCACACCTCCCTGCAGGATCTGTGCCCTGGGGCAGCCTGGCCACACCCCTGCTGTGGATCCTTGGGATGGGAACCTCTCCTGAGCCCCATCTCCAGCTGGGCCTGGTGGGCAGAGTCTCCTTCTGGCCTGCACTGCCTTCCTCGGCTCTCTTCCTTGGGGATGTGAGGATGTGGAGCAGAGGGTGGGAGCAGTGTGGTGTCCGTGAGGTGTACAGGCGCAGCACAGGTCTGGATTTGGCCTGGAGCTGTTGGTTATTCCCTGCTCCTGCTTTGGGGCATCCCCTTGGCACAGACCAGTGTGTCCTCAGTTCCTGGGGTGTGGGGGTGCCTCACTGGCACTACCTGGGCTCGTTTCCTTCTCACCAGCTCAGCCCCAGCACGTTGGGAAGGGATCCCTGGCATAGCCAAGGCCAGGCTGGACACTGGGGCTTGGAGCAGCCTGGGACAGTGGGAGGTGTCCCTGCCCACGGCAGGGGTGGGATGGATGGGATTTAAGGTCCTTTCCAACCCAAACCAGTCTGGGATTCTCCATTGGGCACTGAAAATGCTGGAGCCAGGGGGTTTGGGGGGGGCAGGGAAGGGTGGAGGAAGGTGCAGCTCTTTCAGCCCAGTGGGACTCTAAAACCCAGTCAGGGCTGTCAGGGGAGGCTGGGAGCACTTGGGGAGCTGCTGTGGAGGGGATGAACCTTGGAGTCCCTGTTTGTGGAGGTCCTGTCTGCTTGGCAGCAGGTTTCTGCCACCCCTCTTTCTCCACTGGGAAAGAAAAGCCACACTAACAGTTATTTATGGGTGTTTTTCTTTGATAAAGAACCCCTGCAAATCTGCGCTAAAATAATTAGGTCAGGGCGTTAGTTTAGAGCCTTTGTTTTTTATTGTGCCAACAGAAAGCAGATTAGGAGCAGTTTTTAGTGAGGTGTAGCTGGCACAGGAACAGCTCTTTGCCCTGTACACAAGTCTTCAGCTCCTGACAGAGCTCCAAAAACAGGTTCTAAGCTCATCTTGGGCTCCAAGAACTCGTTGTGGTTTGCTGTGGGAGATACCTCGGAACAGAGAAAGTCTTTGTGTTCTTGGCAAGATCGGTGCAGGATGAGATAACTCTGCCAGTGTCTTTTATCTACTGGCTGTAAATCTGTCAGCTCTGAGCTCCAGTCACTGAGCTGGAGAAAGCCACGAGCGCTCCTAAGCAATTAATTGGAATTAATTCTATGGCTGTGTTTGGGTAACACGACGCCAAAATGTTTTGGAAAGGCTGAGGGGACTTTTCCAGAAGCATTATCTTTTTAATTAAAAATGAAGGTATGGAGGCAAGATAAGTGTAATCAGTGAGCAGGGCCCGCTGCTGAGCCTCTCCTAAGTAGGTTGTGTTTACTGTTCCCTGCTAGTTCTGAAGCTCCAGGTGACTGGATCCTGCTGCCTTTCATAACAGCGCTGCGTTTGTTTTGCAGAAGGTGATTAAATCAGATCGAGGTGTACACTGAGCAAACAGGACAATATCATTTTCTTGTATGTTAGAAACTAGGTCAAGGGATGAAACAGAAAAGTACAGGTAATGGAAATTTGTTTTTATGAAAAAAAGCTCTGCAACAAGTATAGGAGATAATAAACCAGTGCTGAAATATCAGATTTAGTGGCCGTTACCTTTTAATGAAAACATGAATTTCTTTTCAAAAGGAACATTTGTGGGAAGACTGACTCCATTTCCACTACTTATACATAGTTTAAGCTTCATCTTCAGCATTGCAAGTGTCCTCATGTCCAACCATTTGGGGTTTGATGGGAGGGTAATGAGCTGTTCCAGGGGTATCCATTCAAATAAAAAGCACTGAGTTCTTCCTTCATGGTCAGCAGTTTGGTTTGTTTTGTAAATACCTTTTCCTGTAAGCTGGCACAGACATCTCTGTCTCTGTCCTTTTAAAGGGACTCGTCAGGTACAGCCTGCATTGAAAAACAACAGAAAAGTAACAAACTGTGATAAAACACAAAGTTCTGAGTTTTAAACCCTTAAAGCTAAACTCCATCTTTAATTTTGTTCTCACTAAGATGAGAAATGAATTCCTTGTGCATTCAGCCTTCCCAGAGCCTTGGTGAATTTTTCACTGTATTTTAAGAAAACAGCATTTGATTTCTTCATTTCCCCCCGTTTCCTCCAGAAATTCCTGGCACTATTGCAGCCTCCACTTGGTGTTTGCTTGTTGGTGGTGTTAGAGGTGTTAGTGGTTTATTTGGCTTAATTAATCCTTGAGCCTTAATTAGAAGGAATGCCTGGGGATGGAGTGTCCTGCCTCGCTTTCCCTGGGAGCTGCGTGAGGCCGTGACCCAGCTCCCCTGGGGATAAGGAGAGCCTGGACAGGGCTTGGAAAGGCCTTGGAGCCCTTTGGGTGTCCAGTGCCCACAGCTGACCCCAGGGGACACGGAGGGGACAGGGAGGGGCTGCCCCAGGCCTGGGCCCCATCCCAGTGCCCAGGATAAAGTCATGGAATGGTTTGGGTTGGAAGAGACCCTAAATCCCATCCCATCCCATCCCACCCCACCCCACCCCTGCCATGGCAGGGACACCTCCCACTGTCCCAGGCTGCTCCAAGCCCCAGTGTCCAGCCTGGCCTTGGGCACTGCCAGGGATCCAGGGGCAGCCACGGCTTCTCTGGGAATTCTCTCTCAGTCCCTTCCACCCTCCCAGGGAAGAGGAGCAACCCAAGATGCACCAAAGCACTCAGAATTCCAGCTCCATGTCCGTGATTTCCCTTTGTCTGCTGTAAGCTGCTTATCCTGCTGGCTCCAGAGTGCTGCTGTGGAGTGACCGTGGGCACGGATGGGCAGGGTGGAAGTTCCCCAGCACATCTCCCCCAGTTCAGCTGGGCTGTCACGAGCTTTCCTTCACCCTTCCAAATCTCTCCTTGCATCTGTAATTCGTTGGGGGATTAATGCTGCTGTCATTGACGATGGCAATTATTCCCACTCCATTCCTTAGGATTTTAGATTAGATTTAGATTTGATACTGGGAGGAAATTCGTCCCTGTGAGGGTGGGGAGGCCCTGGCATAGGGTGACCAGAGAAGCTCTGGCTGCCCCTGGATCCCTGGCAGTGCCCAAGGCCAGGCTGGACACTGGGGCTGGGAGCAGCCTGGGACAGTGGGAGGTGTCCCTGCCATGGCAGGGGTGGGATGGGATGGGATGTAAGGTCCCTTCCAACCCAAACCATTCCATTCTGTGATTCTGTTTCCATTTTAATGCCACACAGGTTCTGCACACAGAGTAAGAAGGGGAAAGAAGACCTATAAATAAACTATATTATAAAGTGAATTAACCAAAGCAAGCAGAGACACTCACGCTGCCCCTGCCGTGCCAGAGCATGAGCAGCACGTGCTTGTTAAGGGTACTTGTGCATCCTGACAGGATCTGGGAGCCCAGCACAGGAGCAGTGCCTGGAGTAACAAATGGAATGTTGTTACTCAGGGATGATCACAGGGTGTGTTTTACACCTGGCTTTCTTTACCTGTCAGGACATTTTCTCCCCACCAGCTCCAGCTCTGCTGGGATCAGCGTTGGAAGCCTGACTTAGGCCTGGCTTTATTGGTTTAGTTGGATGTTTTTCAGTGGGCTGAAGGGACACTAAAGGGATTAAGCATTTGTTACGCTATAGCCCTCTTAGGGCAGGGCAGCTCTGCTGCTGCTAGAGCGCCTGGAAAACTTGGGAAACACACGCTGTGCGTGGAAGTAGCAATGGGAAACTGTCAGCTTGGGAGAAGCCTGTTCTTGTGCCCTGGGATGTTTCTGGGGCCCTTGGCCAAGGGGGGCAGCAGGTTGTAAACAGTGTTTGTAGGACAAATCTGATTACCGCAATTACGGCAGAGTTAGCGCTCAGGCCAAACTAAGTCTGTGGAAAAATCCTGACCACCTAAGGCTGGGAAACAAAGAGGAAAAACAGGATTAAGATGCATTAGTGCAGGTTATTGTCCGTGCTGCACCGAGGTGGAAAGCAGGTACATGTGATGTTTGAAAACAGGCTGTGTTTTGGGGTGGGTTCTGCAGGAAACGGGACACACTGCGGTGCCTGTGCCCGTTCCTCTCTGCTCGTGTGTCTCGACTCCCATCCCTTCCGCACTCGGCTTCTGGACACGTTGGCCAGTCCTTCACCCAGCTTAGACTTCTCAGAGGTGAACCCAAGTGTTCCTGTGAGCAAAATGCCGTCAGAGTGTGAGCAGTGAGAGAGGAGCTGCAGCCCCCGGTCCGTACCTGGTGTCCATCCATTGCCTCTCTGCTGGGTCAGCCCTTGTTCCATCCCGGATCCCTGGGGGTGTGTCCCTTTCTCAGTTCCTGGATGGATCCAGGGTTATCCTGGGGGCAGGAGGGTGCTGCTCTGCAGAAAGGAGGGCACAAATCCTTAGGGAATGTTCATGGAATCTCCTGAGTGGGGAGAGACCCCCAAGGATCATGGAGTCCAACTCCTGACCCCGCACAGGGCACCCCAACGGTCCCACCCTGTGCCTGAGAGCCTTGTCCAAGTGCTCTGGCAGGAAATCTGGGAATTAACCTAAAAACATCCCGATTACGGAGAACCTTCCCCTGAGGCAGAGCCCCAGGTGGCACCTGGTACAGTAACAGAGCACTCGGAATTCAGTTCACTTTGAAAAATTCTGTGTTTCAAACAAAACCAATGAGCTGCTCATGTTCTGTTGTGCAGGACCTGTAAAAATAAAATAATTTCCCCCTTCACCTGTGCTGGGTTTTGGTTGCAGGTGCTGGAAGCGTTTGCTGGGCGCCTGATTAGAGTGGGAGTTTTATCCAGGAGGGATATTCCCAGCCTGACCAAGTACCAGATCATCCTGGCAAGGGATCAGTACAGGAAGAACCCCTCTGCACAACATGCAGTAAGTTCTTTATTTATTTCATGCTGTTAAAGTAGTGAATAAATAGGAATAATCCGTAGTTACAACATTTCCGGAGACATTTTAAGTAGATTCCTGTTTTTAGCCATGGAATAAAATGTCATAGAATCACAGCACGGTTTGGGATGGAAGGGATCTTAAAATGAAATCTGTAAAATATTCCTAATTGTTCCATGTTTCTGGATGCCAGTATAGGAAAGCTAAGAACTCCATTTAAGTGAAAATGCCCTGAGAACTTACATTGTAATTTCTGACAGCCAAGTTTTCGTTTTCCCCTCAAAGCTATATTCCTGCTCCTATTTTTTGGTAAATCCTCGAGGAATGGTCAGATTTTGTAAAGTTTAAGGAAATTGCCTCAGAAAAGACCGTGTGCCTCAAAAAGAGCAGTGGGAAATCTCCTTCAGTGTAAGCAAGGCAGCTCTCCTGACTTAACTCCGTAGCCTGGGTGGACGTGCCAGAAATCCCTGGTTTTCCCAAATGCTGATGGTTCAGCTGTCAGAGTCTGAGGGTTGATGAGCTAATTTTGGGAGATAACACAGGTATTTTGGAGAGTATTTTGGGGGTAGAGGAGGACTGGCTTTGCTGAGCATTGTGGAGTCTGTCCCCTGCGGGCTCTGACGGACAAACTGCTCCCTGGGCACCACTGTGGGCTTTGCTCTGCTCCTCAGGTGTCACTCTGGTTTTGGGCAGGGATTCCTGCTCCTCAGCCACTTCCCAAATCAGTCTGAGTGTGCTTTTCTCCCACAGGGGATCCATCAAGGCGTCATTGAAGGAGACTTTGCCCTGTGTATCAGTCTGTACCACGGGTACGAGCTGCTGCTGCAGATGGGAATCCGCTCCTTGTTCATCTACCTGTGGGGAATCATGGATGGATCCAAAGGTGAAATGTCCTCGGCAGCATCCTTCCTCTCGGCTCCTCTCCTTTCGTTTCCCTCGCTGTGTGGCCGGTTGGGCACAAAGCACCTTAGAGAGCGAGGGGTTGCAGATGGAATTGGTGTTTGTCCCTGAGGGTAAAGGCAGAGCGTGTCTGGGAAAGCAGACGGAATCCTGAGGTGTTCCAACTCTCTCCAAAGGGTTATCCCGCACCAAGAGCGAGCTGGGCCGCAACGAGGACTTCATGAAGCTGTACCAGCAGCTGCGGGACGTGTTCTCAGACACTGCTGTGGCTCCTGAGAACGGAAGTGTTTGCAAGAGCACGGCAGGTCAGGGTTCCCCTCTTAGGGACGGAATATTCCTGTTTAAAAGTCGCGCTGCACTGGCTGCTGCTCTTTATTCCAGATTGAATTCCCAGTACTCTGTCTCTCCCTCCCTCTCTCTCTCTTCCCTCAGTGGTTTTAGCCACTTTCAATCAAGTTTTCTATGTTTGAAGTTTTTAATTTGCTGTAAAATGAAGGTTAAAATACAGCTGTTTCACTGGAAGTCTTTTCCAGTGTGACTCCAACAAAAGTAACAGCACTTTCTCAAAAACTGGGTTTAACAAATGAGCTTCTGTCAGCAGTTCATTGTTCTGTTTGGAACCGATATCTGGAATTTGGGTCTGACTTGGATAATTATGGTGGGAGGGAATGAAGTTCACTGAACCTGCCTGCTTGCTGCAGGTTTATTTATATCTTTCATTGCTTTATTGCCTTTCCAGCGTTGGAAAAGAAAAAGGAATTTGTCTACAGCCATCCAAAATTAAAGAAATTGGAGGAAATTGTAATAGAACACTTCAAATCCTGGAAACAGGGATGTTCTGGTGAGTACCAACAACTGGGAGGAAAACCTGGGGATGGAAACCAGGAATATCCTCCTGATTGATTTCCTGCTTTGTGCTGCTTTATTGCTCTGATTGTTTGTGTGTCTTCCCCTCTGGAAGAACTTCACCATAAGAGCTCTAGAAGATAAAACTTGCTATAAATCATTATGAATTTGACATAAAGTGCTCTAAGAGCTGAGCAAAACAGGGATAGGGAGCTCATTCCTGGGGTACCACGTTTCCTGCTGGTCCTGCCCCAGTTTGGCCGGGCAGCCTCCCCTCAGGGCCCTGCTGCCAGTCCCTCCTGCAGAGTTACATGAACACATTTAAGGACCTGACAGATTAAAGTTCTGATATCCAGCCTGAAGCTAAGAATCAACAATTCTGAGGCATCAATTTGAAGTTCAAACCCTTCAGTTACATTCACCTGTCTCTTCTTTTTCATCTTGATGAAGGTATCATTCAGATCTCTTTGGGTTTGGGAAGTTTCAGCTTCTTGATTCCAGCTTTTGGAATGATTGCATGAGTAATAATAACATTTGTTTTGCAGCTTGTTCACTTTTTTCCTTGCCTATTTGGATCTTTGTGCTCTGTGAAGTTCTGATAATTTCTGACCTGCCCTTCCCTCTTTTTTTTCGGGGTATTCTTCTGTCTTGAATGCACTGTTCTCAGCAAACCCTTGAAATGACTGATGCTTTCTAGTAGGCAACTTTAAGGTTTCCCAGTTCTGTGTTTGTGAATTCAGGATATGTCCCAATACATTTAATGCAATTAACTCATTTTTTTTCCCCTTCCTATTCAGAGTTCTTTCTGTCCTCCCAGCCTCCCTCCCTCCTTTTGCCTCCACTTGAAAAACCCTGCATTTGAGATGGAAAGGGAGGGAATTCATGCCCAAAGTCCTCAGTCATACCTGAAACAGCACCAGCCCTTTCTGCTCCATTCATTGCCCAGAGCAGCTGTGGCTGCCCCTGGATCCCTGGCAGTGCCCAAGGCCAGGCTGGACACTGGGGCTGGGAGCAGCCTGGGACAGTGGGAGGTGTCCCTGCCATGGCAGGGGTGGCACTGGGTGGGATTTAAGGTCCTTTTGAACCCAAACCAGTCTGGGATTCTGGGGTTATGGTTCTGCTGTCCTGAGGGTCCTAAACTGGAGAAATGGAGACAACAGCATCTTGAGCTTCATTCCAAAGCACTTCCATCCAACCCCAGCTTGTCAAGGTGGCTTTAGCAAGGGCCCCTCAGATAAAGACATTCTCACCATGGTTGCTGTAAATTCTCCACAATTAGAGCATGCTTTGATTCCAGAGAGGAATTTTCAAGGAGCTGGACCTTGGAGCATTTTCTGCCCATTTTCTCTTCCCATTAGTTGAGATGAGAGCTGTGAATGTGTAACTTGTGGGGTGCCCTGTCATTTTTTTACTGATAATTCTATTAAAACCTGACATTTTCAAATGCAGCAGGTGGAGACAGGAGTGAAGGCTCAGCTGGGGACACGAGGGTGATGATCTTCTCCTCGTTCCGGGACAGCGTGCAGGAGATCGCCGAGATGCTGGCGCGGCTCAGCCCGGCCGTGCGGGCCATGACCTTCGTGGGACACTCCTCGGGGAAGAGCTCCAAAGGCTTCACCCAGAAGGAGCAGCTGGAGGTCAGGAAGGAGGAGACTTGGGCTAGGAATTAGGGATGAAGAGCATCAGTTGTGTAAATAACTCCAGCAGTATGGGCTGTGTGGCAGTGGCTGAGCTTTAAGTGTTGTTAGTAAATCCCCGTGGAGTCCAGCGGCTTCCAGAGTATCCAAAATTATACCCAGTGAACAAAATAGATAAATAATTTGTATATTTACATTACATTAACAACTGCTAAGTTTAGATGTCAAAAATCTGGGGAAATATGCAAATACATGCTTAGGGTTTTTTTTTGTTTTTCTTGTAGGTAGGCAAGATAAGATCGTTAAATTCTGATCTAGCAAAGTTAAAAAAAAAGATAACCCCAACGCAAGGTTGGGAAGATAAGTTTTAAAAGAATGCCACTGTTGGAGTCAGAGTGAGGTGTGCTTTTTCCCCTTTATTTTAGAATTAAAGAGTTGAAATGCTGGTGTTGGTCACACTGGGCTGTGGTGTTTGATCACGAGGTAGCAGTTGGCAGATATAAAAAGAGTTGGTTTTGTTATTTCAGAATACAAATCAGTTTTGCTGGCTAAGCTGGTGACTCCCATTGCCATGGTCCCTGCAGGTGGTGAGGCGGTTCCGGGAGGGGGGGTACAACACCCTGGTGTCCACCTGCGTGGGCGAGGAGGGGCTGGACATCGGCGAGGTGGATCTCATCGTGTGCTTCGACGCGCAGCGCAGCCCCGTGCGCCTGGTGCAGCGCATGGGCCGCACCGGCCGCCGGCGCCACGGCCGCATCGTGCTCATCCTGGCCCAGGGCCGCGAGGAGAGGGTGAGTGGGGCGTGGGCAGGGACTCGGGGGTAGCCCGACCCTCAGGGATCATCCCAGCTCCTTCCCTGCACAGACCCCCCAGCAACCCCACCCCGGGCATCCCTGGCAGCGCTGTCCAAACGCTCCTGGAGCTCTGGCAGCCTCGGGGCCGTGCCCATTCCCTGGGGAGCCCGGGCAGTGCCCAGCACCCTCTGGGGGAAGAACCTTTCCCTGATCTCCAGCCCGAGCCTGCCCTGGCCCAGCTCCAACTGTTCCCTCAGGGGTTGGAGCCGTCCCTTGGGACAAAGCTGCAGCCCCCAGTGAGTCTCTGCTCAGCCTCCTCGTTCACTGTTACAGGAAGCTATAGCACAGAATCCTGGAATGGTTTGGGTTAAAGGGACCTGAAAGATTCCTCCAGTTCTGCCCCCTGCCACAGGCAGGGACACCTCCCACTGTCCCAGGCTGCTCCCAGCCCCAGTGTCCAGCCTGGCCTTGGGCACTGCCAGGGATCCAGGGGCAGCCACAGCTGCTCTGGGAATTCCAGCCCAGCCCCTCCCCACCCTTCCAGCCAGGAATTCCTTCCCAATATCCCATCCATCCCTGCCCTCTGGCAGTGGGAAGCCATTCCCTGTGTCCTGTCCCTCCATGCCTTGTCCCCAGTCCCTCTCCAGCTCTCCTGGAGCCCCTTTAGGCCCTGGAAGGGGCTCTGAGCTCTCCCTGGATCCTTCTCCTCTCCAGGTGAACGTTCCCAGCTCTCCCAGCCTGCCGTGCCACCAAATGAAACTCAGAGAATCCAGGGGTTTTCCAAGGGTGCAGAGGAAGGTGTGGGGCAGGGGCTGGAGCTGGGAGGGGGCACTGGGAGTGCTGCTGATGACACTGGGCGTTCAGACTGGTGCTTACTGGGCCGGTGACGCCACGGGTGCTCAGAGCTGGCTTTAGTGGCCGCGCTCTTGCGTGTGAGGCTGAAGAGATCGGCTTAGGGGCAAATCCACTTTGGCTGAGTTCCTGCAGCCCAGCACTCAAGCAGAGCATCATTAATCACCTCTGGGTACAGCCTGTCCCTCGGGACATCCCTGTCCCGCTGGGAATGTGTGCTGGGAGCCGGGGGATCCCACCACAGCTGTGCCAGCTGCAGCTCACACCCTGCAGGGCCCAGGCTCATCCACGCCACGGGCCAGGGCAGGATTTGGGCAGGATTTGGGCAGGACAGGCTGGGCGCTCCCTGCTGCCATCACTGGTGAAAGGGGGCGCAAACCTGTAAATCCAAGATCTATGTAAATCAATTGCAAACCCAGAATTTCAGGCTCTTGGTATTCTTTCATTTGTTCCAGTCCATGCTGTAGCTCTGGTTGGGATTTGTAGGTGGCAGGGATTTAATTCTGAATGAGGCTGCAAAGAATCTTTCCTGAGGGGAAAAAAAGTTTCCCCTTTGAAGGGATGAGAGTTCAAAATGACAAACCTGAGCAGAGCTTGTAAATAGATATTTTCCCCTGCTGCTTAAGGAGGCTGGTTACTATTGAAAGCTCTGCTCTCTAATGGGATGGAAAATAGTCCCTTAAATTCCTTGGAGCTTCACTTAAGTAGTTGGATTACTGTGTTGTCCAGATGTTCTCAGATATCTTTGAAGCAGAACCTCCCCCAGGTAGAATAGTCATTGTATATAATTTTTTTTAAAATTTGAGATTAGGAAATAAGTTTAATTGCAAACCAATATTGTCTCGATTGGCTTGTTTGGTTTTTCTTGAGTGTGTCTTTTGGGGTTGTTGTTGGGTTTTTAAAGATTAACAAGACTGGAAAGAGACTCAGTGTGGAGATTCTTCCCCATCACTAAATTTGCAGCTAAATAATTAACGTACATGTATTAATTCATGGGAATTTGTTTGGGTTTTGTGTGGGGGTTTTTGTGTGGGTTTTTTTTTCTCTTTGTTTTGGTTTTGGGATTTTTTTTGTCTTGCTTGGTTTAGTTTAGAGGTTGTTTTCAATCAAACCACTTCAAGTCAATCACAAAGCACTAGAAGATGTTCTGTTGGGGGAAGGGGGTCAGAGCAGGTCTGGAAGCGTGGCGCTGGCAGGAATTTCCTGAGCTCAGTGTTTGTTCCTGGGCTCCCACATGTTCCCGGCTCAGCTGCTCCACGTGGCAGCTCCCGCCTGTCCCATCCCCGGAGCTGCTGGGATGGGGCTTGGGATGTCCCTGGAGCTGCTCAGCCCGGGGGAGCGCAGGGGAGGGAAAAGCCAGCCCAGTCACAACTCTGTGGCGCTGGAAATTCGGTAACACCGCGGTTTATTGCCATGAGAGCACTGGCTTTGACTGTTCTGGGATTGAAAAGTTATTTCTTGGAACGCCTGAGGGGTTTCTCACAGCTGGCTGTGGGCCTCTTCCAGTTTTTTACAGGGAGCGTCTTTTTTGCTCCTTGAAATGGTCTCTGTGAGGTGGCAGCTGCCCCCTGCCCCGCTCAGAGCACTCAGGGTCTCACGGGCCGTGGGGAGGAGCACAGCACAAAACCCCCTCGGGGGAGGCACTTCCAGAGCGAGGCCCCGGGTTCTCTCCTCGCTTTCCCCAGCTTTGCCTCGGTTTCTCTGTTGCTCGATAAAATGGGGTGCAATTAAAAGGACTCAGAGCACTCATGACATCAACAAATCATCTTAGGCTTTTTTTTTTTTGCTTGACCTCCTTTCCCTGCTTCCGATGTAATCTAATTGACATCATCCCTGTATCAGTGGCAGATTGTAACATCCCCCAGGCAAGGGCTGTGCTCGTCTCTCCCTCTC
>VZTF01009716.1:141253-157690 GCA_013397755.1 Cnemophilus loriae | reverse complement strand
TCCCTCTCTCCCTCTCTCCCTCTCTCCCTCTCTCCCATCTCTGTCTCTGCAGTGCTGTGCCTGCTTCTGGTCCATTAAAAAACCCCAAACGAAACAACACCTTGCTGAGGGAACAGAAAATAATGAGGAACCCCACGGACACTGAGGTGTTCTTCTGGTTTTGTTCAAATGCTGTGAAAAAACAATCAATCAGCAGATGATTTATCCATTTACCTTCTCTTTCAGACTTACAACCAAAGCCAGTGTAACAAAAGGAGCATCCACAAAGCCATTTCAGGGAACAAAACCCTTCGTTTCTACCAGCACAGCCCACGGATGGTTCCGGAAGGCATCAACCCCAAAGTGCATAAAATGTTTATCACTGCTGAAAAACTCGAGCCGAGCACCTCAAGGATGCTTTCCAAAGAGAGGAGATCCAGTTCCCTGCAGCACAAATCTGCTCTCTTTTCCTGTGTCACTGGTAAGAGGATTATGGTGTTTCCAGCACTTCCAACCCCCTCTCCCGGGGGCCTGGGGCTCTGCAGGGTCACTCTGTCAGCTCGGACACTGCTCAGGGCTGCTCCGGTCCTCAGCTTCTCCTGGGCATCCTCACAGCTCTGTCCTTGCACACCCAGATCCTGAGCCAGGCCTTTGTTCATCTTCTTCTGGGGAGTCACTCCCTGAAGGTCAGGAACTCCAGCGACAGACAGAGGAGGCAAATGTTCATCACAGAATCCCAAAATCCCAGACTGGATTGGGTTGGAGGGACCTTGGAGTTCCCACGGCAGGGACACCTCCCACTGCCCCAGGCTGCTCCAAGCCCCAGTGTCCAGCCTGGCCTTGGGCACTGCCAGGGATCCAGGGGCAGCCACAGCTCCTCTGGGCACTGTGGCTTCGTAAATGGCAACAAAACAGAAATGCTTGAAAACAGAAGGATTTTGATGTGAGGAAAAGGAGAAATGGAGGGCAGGATGTTTATGAATTGTGCAGACTCTCTTGGAGGAAAATTAGGAAAATTCTCTTGGAGACTCTTTAGCTGATGCAGTTCAATGGCACTGGAATGCTCAGGAAGCTGAACGCAATCCTAAGATAGGAAAGAAGAGCTACTTTTTATAAATACTTGGGAATTTTCATGCTCAATCTCTTTGTTAGTGCTTTCTGTAAAGACCAACAGCAACTTCTTGAAAGAAAAACTCGAAGCCTTGGGAAACTTCCTATTTCAGTATCTGAATAAACAGATAACTGCTGGAAAACAATCAGAGCACACCGTGGAATGAAAATAATCATTTTGGAGCATTTGTTGGCCTGTCCTAGAAAAGAAAAACGAGCAGTGAGGGCATAAAGAAAACGATAATGCTGGGAATGTTCCTGCTGAGGGAGCAGCACTGCAGGGCTGCGATTACCCAGTGCCTTTTGTGTGAGCCACGTGTGCAGCTCCCCTGGCCCGGGGGGACTCTGGGTCACCACAGGGGCCTGGGCCGGCTTGAGTTGCTGAAGGTGGCCAGGGTTGAGTCACCAAATGCAGCCAGGATTGAGTCCTCAGAGGGTGACCAGAGTTGAGTTGGTGAAGGTGGCCAGGGTTGAGTCCCCTAAGGTGGCCAGGATTGATTTGCCAAAGGTGGCCAGGGTTGAGTCCCCCAAGGTGGCCAGGGCTGAGTCCCCCAGGGTGGCCAGGGTTGAGTCCCCTAAGGTGGCCAGGGCTGAGTCCCCAGAGTGACCAGGGTCGAGTCCCCCAAGGTGGCCAGGGTCGAGTCCCCCAAGGTGGCCAGGGTCGCGTCCCCAGGGTGGCCAGCGTGGCTCGGTGCCCCTCCTGCCAGCCAGGGCTGCCCTGTGCAGGTCACTGAGCACCAGGCTGTGTTGAATCCCCTCCGCTGCTGGGTGAACCAGGGGCTGCTCCTGATTTTAGTGACACTCAGGATAAAGCTCCAAAAGAAGACGAAGAAAGGAGTTGACTTCTTTGCATTTTCTCTTCATTTTCGTGCCCGTTTCCATGACAAGAAATGGGTAAAGCTGGCAGCAGGGAGTGAGCTGGGTGTGTTCTTACCTCTGCTCTCACTTGCTGTTTGCTGTTGAGGTCCAGTTCATCCTCAGTTCCTCTATGGCAGAACTGAGCTACCATGGGCTGAATTATCATAGGAATTTCAAACAAGAAAACCTTGTTTTCTGGTCAGAGTAAATACAACCATGGAGTCATTTAGGTTGGGAAGCCCTTCTGAGCCCATCGAGTCCAACCCTTCCCCAGCCCTGCCGAGGCCAGCACTGCCCCGTGTCCCCAAGTGCCTCATCCACAGGGCTTTGGAATCCCTCCAGGGATGGGCACTCCAAACCTCCCTGGGCAGTTCCAAGGCCTGACCACCCTTTCCATGGAGAAATTCCTCCCCATGTCCAACCTGAACCTTCCCTGGCACAGCCTGAGGCCGTTTCCTCTGGTCTTGTCACTCATTACCTGAAAAAATATACATTTCTTGTTCTTCTTAATTTGATCCAATTTCTATTGATTTTACGCTCCTCTTTCACTTCAGAACCTCTTACATAAATTTTGTCTGTCAGTCCCAGAAGGATCCAATATCTTGTGCTGCCACATCATTAACCAAGTGTGACCTTCAGTTTTCAGAGGTCTCCTTCAAAAAGTACAGCAAAAATATCCCTTTACTCCGTAAGCCTCTTATATAATTTCTTGTCTTTTAAGATTCTTTTTTCTCTCTGATTTTTGGGTTTTGTTTGTTTTGGGGTTTTTTGCAGAGTTTGCTGAAGTGGGGAGCATGTTGGCATTGTTGTTCCTGGGAGCTGAATCTCATTTCAAGCTACCAGTAATTCCTTTTTCCTTTTCCTTCCTTTTTTAGATTCCTAAATCTTTTTGCTTTTGTCTGGATGAAATCTCATTTTCTTAGTTCTTCTGCTGCTTCTCCGCAATTCCTCTACTCCCCCCTTTCAGATGGATCCATTTTGACTTGTCAATAATCACTGGTTTTGTTTGATTTTGCAATTTCCCGTTATTTCTATAATTGCCTGATGATAGTTGGTTTAGACTCACTTTTAAAGATCACCAACACCTGCTGTAGTGTTTAGTGCTCTGTGGGGTTTTCATGCCTTTCCAGTTGCCCGTGGCTAATTCTTGCTCTCTTCCCACTTCAAGAACAATGCAAATATGTTGGTTCTGGAGAAAAACAAGGAAAATAACGTGGAGGATTTGAGTGCTGTGTTTGTGTCTGGTAGGACCTGGCACCCCTACCTCGGAATGTTCTGGAGGATAATTACCCACGGGACAGCACGAGCTGCTTCCCATGGAGGGGAGAGGCAGCACGAGGTGATTCCCAGCCCTGGATCCAAACAGCCTTGCCAGCCTCAGGATGGGAATGTTCTCCATGATGGGAGTACCTCCCATTCTCTGATGGCAGCAGTCACTGTTTGTCCAGGTGCCTCCTCCTTTCCATTTGGGAAATGTTCTGGGCAGCCACAGTCCTCCCTGTGCTCCCCAGCAGGAAGCCCAGAGCCCTGGGAAGTGTCTGTTCCCAAGCTGTGCCAGCTGCTCGAGGGCTCCCTGCCTGCCAGGGTTGCACCACGGATCACCCGGGCTGGTATCACGGGATCATCTCGTCTCTGTCCTGGGAGCTGGAACACACCACTGAAGTCATCTGTTGTTCTCAGCGTGCCCTGCTGGGGCTGGATGGCAACAGATCCTCAGGAACTGGGAATGGGCACGGCCCCGAGGCTGCCAGAGCTCCAGGAGCGTTGGGACAGCGCTGCCAGGGGTGCCCAGGGTGGGATTGCTGGGGTGGCTGGGCAGGGACAGGGGCTGGACTGGATGGTCCTGGTGGGTCCCTCCCAGCTCAGGAGATTCCAGGATTCTGTGATCCCTGTGAGTCCCGTCCCACTCAGACGTTCCCTGTGAGTCCCTTCCCACTCAGACATTCCCTGATTCTGTGATCCCCGTGGGTCCCTTCCCACTCAGACATTCCCTGATTCTGTGATCCCTGTGAGTCCTGTCCCACTCAGACATTCCCTGATTCTGTGATCCCTGTGGGTCCCTTCCCACTCAGACATTCCCTGATTCTGTGATCCCCGTGGGTCCCTTCCCACTCAGACATTCCCTGATTCTGTGATCCCCGTGAGTCCTGTCCCACTCAGACATTCCCTGATTCTGTGATCCCTGTGGCTCCCTTCCCACTCAGACTTTCCCTGATTCTGTGATCCCTGTGGGTCCCTTCCCACTCAGACATTCCATGATTCCAAATGCTTCCCTGAGAATTGTTCTTCATCTCCTTTTCCTTCAGGTCTCTTTTGTCCTCCTCTGTCCTTGGACTGGCTGTTACCTCTTCAGGAATGTGACATCTCCTACACTTGGGTCAGAAACACTTCATGGCAGTGTGATCTTCTGGGATTTTTTAATGACAGCTTTCAAAACGTCAGTGCTGGTTCATTTTTCCAGGTTTTCCTGATCAGGACGTGAGCAGGACTCTGGACTCAGCGTTTGCTCTGTGCAGACACAGCCCCTGGCAGCTGGAACTTGAGAGGATTGAGAGATCCAGGCTGATTCCTCTTCTGTGGTGTTAATTCCCAAAGGAGCCTGGGCTGCAGATTCACCCCAAATCCTGTCTGCACAGCCACTGGCAAATTGTCTTCATTCTTTTTCTCCCAGCTTCACACATTGAAAACAATCCCGTTCTCAGCTCTGGTTCTTTGGAATCACTTCCCACCCATGGCTGTTCAAGGGATTTGGCATTATTTGGGATAGTGATTTATATCTGTCTCTAGTTTTGTATTATCCCCTCCACCAAAACAGCTGTTTAACAGATGGGTTTAAAGCACATTAACACTCTTTGGATGCTTGTCCCTGGCCTCAGATTCTCTGCACCTGGTTTCGGTTGTGGCTCAGAGATGTTTTTTCTTGTGCCTGGTACCACACCAGGTTCTTTTATTCTGTGCGTCCCTTTTCCTACAGCAGGTGACGTTTCCCTGTCCTTGTTTTTCCCCCCTAGGCCAAAAGCAAATGAACTCCCACGAGAGCTGGTCCTTGTCACCTGAGGAGTTTGAAATATGGGACAGACTCTACAGGATTAAGGAGAGCGATGGAATAAAGGAACCAGTATTGCCTCGAGGTCATTTTGAAACCTTGGAAAACCTGGAAGAAACACCAGTGAGTTCCATGGAGTGTTTCCTTTGACGTGAGGCCTGAAGGATGCTGGAAATAAGGGGGTTAATTCTGGATTTGGAGGAAGTCTATGATAAAAATGCCTTTTTGAGATTTAAATGTGTTTTTCTGAGGTTAAGAATTTAGCAGCTGGATGTTTGAAATGGGTCTTTGAGGTTAGGTCTGTAAGTGAAAATTTAGGTCTGTGAATTAAAATTTAGGCCTGTAAATTAAAAATACATTAGGAAGTCTCAGTATCCGTTAAGTTCTGCTCCTGTTTTTAGGGATTCCATGCGGGATGCTGTGTTCACAGAGTCCCAGGATGGTTTGGGCTTAAAGGGATCTTAAACCCATCTCACTGCACCCTCTGCCCTGGGCAGGGACACCTGGGCACCTTCCCCTAGCCCAGCTTGCTCCTGACGTTTTAATTTTAGACCAGACTTAAACCTGTGTGATAAAGTTTAAGCTCTTCTCTGCGTTTGTGTACTTACTGTCCCTGACAGAGAAGTTTTGCTAGACACTTTCTTGCTGAAACTCTCCTCTCCCGTGCCAGTTTCCTGTGCAGCAGCCCGCGGAGGGGGCGGCTCGGGAGCTCTCCTTGTGTGAGTGGAGCATTTGGCAGAATCAGCCCCTTCCCACGTCCCTGGTGGACCACTCGGATCAGTGCCAGCTCTTCATCAGTGCCATGGAAATGATGGAGCTGCTGAGGCACCAGCAGGTAAGGGCTGCCTCTGAATGCGCCCAGGGACTGCATGCACAGTTACAGTTTAAAAAGAATGAAATTTAAAAAAACAAAATAATAATTGTGAAATGAATCATGTGTGTTTAACCTGGTTTCAAAATGCCTGCTAACCACTGCTATTCTGTGGTTCTTAATATTTTCCACAGAAACTGTTTAAAAAAAGTGTTTCCCCACACAGGAAAAAAACCCCACCCTTAAATCAGCCTTTTTTAATGGATTCCAGTATCAATTTGTGGCAGAATGACATTAAATACAAGAGCTACATTTGCCAGAGAGCAAAGCCACCAAGAGGGACATCAGAGCTGTTCCAGGAATTGGGAAGAGTTTGGTATCGTGTGTGTACATCAAAAGCATCCCAGAAAAGTCATGCAGGAACACATGGCATGTTTTAGGGGATTTGTGTTTTGAGGCTTTTTGGGTTTGTTTTTTTGAACTAAAAAACGAATTGTTGCCAAGAATTAAGGGATAAGAGGAGCTAAGCCACACAAGCATGGATGGGAACTGCTTGGGAGATGGGAATTTTGTTTTTTGATGGGGATGGAGAGCAGAAACCCTTCTGGAAGGCAGCAGGAAATGGGTGTAGAGGTGGATGGAGGCTTCAGTGGTTCACCACATGATTTTTCCCTCCAGCTGAGCCCCCCAAATGTTGCCTTTCAGCACGTGGAAGTTTTTTAGGTCATCAGAATCTGTTGCTAAGCTGCCAGCATTTCCTGAATAATACCAGGACTAATCAAGGAGGAGAATGGAGACATTGTAGTTGTGCTGCTTGCTGGGAGTGTGTGAGAGGGAGGCTGTGAGCAGACCTGCCCAGCTCAGATCGGCTTCTCCACCCCACCAGAGACATTCCTGGCTTCTCTGAGAGTCCCTGTCCCCAGCTGGGGTCAAGGACACCCTGCAGAGGGAGAGGGCTCCGGGAGAGGCCAGGGCTGGGCAGGGGAAGGATGTCAGGAGGACAGAATTGGTTCAGGAATTACAAGGTGCCCCTGAGCCTCCCTTCCTCCAGGCTGAGCCCCTCAGCTCCCCCTCACTGGGTGAGTTCCAGGTGGGTTTGCCCCCAGCCTTCCCCAGCGTGAGTTAACCAGTCAGAGGTGGAGGTGTGGAGCTTCCCCAGTCAGAGGAGGAATCCTCCCTGGCTGTCCCTGGTGTGCCCAGAGTGCCCCCAGGGCCACGAGAGGTGGCACAAGGCCCAGCACTCCCCCTTTGGAGTCAGCACTGACACCAGGGTTTGACACTTCAGAGGTTCTCGGGCTCTTTCTTGCACTGAACCAGGTGGTGCCAGTCCAAGGGCTCCGGAACTGCGCCGGAACCGTTCCACAGGAGGGGAAGATGCAGCATGGTCCTGGTCTGATCTGATCTGCCAGCCCTGGCACTGAGCTCTCGTCTGAGCTTTCATAAACCCTGAAGTCATCCTTGCCTTCCCTGAAAGGCACTGCCAGTGCTCCCAGGGCAGGGTATGTTCCCACTGGAACTCACCAAAATGTTCCCCTGGAGAAGAGCAGGCTCCAGGGAGAGCTCAGAGCCCCTTCCAGGGCCTAAAGGGGCTCCAGGGAGAGCTCAGAGCCCCTTCCAGGGCCTAGAGGGGCTCCAGGGAGAGCTCAGAGCCCCTTCCAGGGCCTAGAGGGGCTCCAAGGAGAGCTCAGAGCCCCTTGCAGGGCCTGAAGGGGCTCCAGGAGAGCTGGAGAGGGACTGGGGACAAGGCATGGAGGGACAGGACACAGGGAATGGCTTCAAACTGGAAAAGGGGAGATTTGGGTGGGATACTGGGAAGGAATTCCTGGCTGGGCTGGAATTCCCAGAGCAGCTGTGGCTGCCCCTGGATCCCTGGCAGTGCCCAAGGCCAGGCTGGACACTGGGGCTGGGAGCAGCCTGGGACAGTGGGAGGTGTCCCTGCCCTGGCAAGGGTGGCACTGGGTGGGATTTAAGGTCCTTCCAACCACCCCGTGATCCTCTGATGGAAAGGTTTGCTTGGGTGTGCTGTGCACCCAGGTTCCTGCTACAAATATTCCATGGCTAATTACACCCAGCCGAGCTGGCTGACGTTCATTTACGGTGCTTAATTAACAGAGGGGTTTAACACCAATACAGGTCAAAGCTCTTTCCTTAAATACCCGAGAGAGGGAACCTCAAACCACGGTTTTATTGATGATTTTCTTCCTGGGGTATAAAATATAAAACCAGGCAAATCATTATTTTACTAGGAGTAGCAAAATAATCTGGAAATTTCTGCTCAATTATTTCTTGGGCAGAATTTTATTGAGAGATTTGTCATGACTTAATACAAGCCAGCACAGGAGGCATTTGTGTGGCTTTTGGGGTGTTTTCTTTTCTGTTAGAGAAGAAATTCACCGATGTGTGGCTTTCCTTTTCTTGTCCTCACTCAGTGATTCAAGAAACTTGTATTTTGTATAAAAGCTTTAAAAAAGTCAATTTAAAGGTTTTTGGTTTTTTTTAAATAGATGAAGTAAAAATGGTTGGCAAAAAAAATTATATTTTATTTACATGCTCTTAAAATCTTAGAGAAGAAGTTGGCCCAGTCAAAAGAAAACAGAAAAGTGAAAGAAGCCCCAGATGTGACCCCTGGAAAAGGCACATCCAGCAAAGCCTTTAATGCCCCGGGGGCTTTATTGCTACAGCAACGCCTGCGGGGCAGATGGGGGGGATTTACTCCCAGGGGGATTTTTGGTGCAACACGGGAGCAAATCAAGTTGTCCTTCTGCAAAATAATTCAATCTCTTTGAAGCATTTTTTTGCAAATTAAACTGTGCTGTTTGGAAATAAGGTCGGGCAGAGTAATCCTTTTTGTGGGGATGAAATTGGTGCAGGTTTCTGAGGGAGCAGGGCAGTGCCAGTGCTTTGGTTTTCCTTAGGAGATGGGGAATGCTTCATTTCAGTGTCCAGAGTGGGAGGGTGACTCTGGATCGTCCCCATTTCCAAGCTGGCAGTGGGAACTCTCAGCTTTTCACAAGAAAAACAAAATAAATCCCAGAATCTCTGGGATTGGCTCAGTTTTTCACCCTCTGACTCCAAACACCTTGGGAGGGAAACATCTCCCAACCCCGGGATGACCCTGGAGGCGCTGGCTCTGAAATCAGCTGTCATTTACCATCGGTCTGGGGCTGCCTCCGGGGAGCCTCCGGATGAGCTCTGTGCCAGCAGGGAGACCGTTCCCAGGACACCCTGGAATCCCAGTGAAGCTGAAAAGGCTTCTTTTGGAGTTTTAAATCAGATGTGTTTTGGGGGAGAATTTGGTGTTTTCAGCCAGCTGGACCTTTTTTCTTGGGAGGCCGTGAGTGCAGAGTGAAAAATGGTTCAAATAAGGACAATGAAATGGTTTTATCTGGGTTTTTTAGACCTCATTGCCAGTAAATTCTCTCTGATTAAAATCCTCTTCTGAGATGTGTCAAAACTTAAGATTTCAGAGGAGGTGGAAGGGTTTGGGCTGGTTTTGGAGGGTGAGGTGCCAAGGACCCCCAAAATCTCAGCTCTCCAGTTAAAGTGGTTCCTTTGAATTGCTTCTTCTGATCTTGTTGCCGAATTTTTTGGGTCCAAGCATTAATTGAGACCAGGGCTGGGTTGTTGAGAGCTGGAATTGCAGGTGCTTTGTGCTTTTCCTGGTGCTGGGGGTTGTGCTCCCAGTGAGAACATGGGAGTGTCAGTGGTTTGGGAGTGGGGCTGGGTGGTCCTGCAGGTCCTTCCAACCCCAGCCATTCCACGGCTCCCTGCCCTCAGCTTCCAGCTCTGCCGTGCCAGTGCTAAACCCAGAGAGCAGCGACATCCAGGCGGGGGGCAGGGCCCGTTCTCAGTGAATGGGATTGTTATTATGGAATCCTGGAATGGTTTGGGTTGGAGGGAGCCGAAATCCCACCCAGTGCCACCCCTGCCATGGCAGGGACACCTCCCACTGTCCCAGGCTGCTCCAATCCTGTCCAGCCTGGCCTGGGGCACTGCCAGGGATCCAGGGGCAGCCACAGCTTCCCTGGGCACCCTAATCTATTTCCTGATGTTCTTGAACATTCACCTCTTCAGGCTCTTTAATGATCCTGTTCCCATATTGCCAGGGCACATTCCCCGTGTTTTGTAATCATGTTTCTTTTTAGGGATCTCAGGCTGTTTTTATTGGGTAGCTGGAAGCGAAACCCAACAGAATGAGCAGATCCATCTGTAATGTGATGCCATTAGGGAGAGAATTATCACAGTTTGTAGAAGGAAATTGGGGTTTCTGTGTCCCTCAGGCTTCTTCCATGACCCAACTAAATACATTTTTAAAGATCGTCTCATGAAATACACTTAAACCTCCAAAAAAAAGTTTTTAGCAGAGCTTCTTCCCCTGACGTGTGTTCTGGAAACAGAGCAATCATGGAACAGGGATTGATTATTCTCCTCATTAAGAGTTCCTGGGAGGGGCAATGAGGGAAGGGCTGTTCTGAGCTCAGGGAGGGGAGCAGGGCAGTCACGGGGCACCAGATTTGGGAGTGCTTTGGGAAGGCATCATTGGTACTGCAGCAAAACAGGGGTTTTGGTAAGAGATGATCAGGAGAAATTCCAAGAATCACAGAAAGGTTTGGGTTGGAAAGGAGCTTAAAGCTGTTCCAAGCCCCTGGAGGAGAGGGGGAATGGGGTGGCCTGGAGGGTTTGAGGAGTTTGGCCAGAACACACCAAAGTGGGAATTCTGTGTGGTTCCACTCAGGCTTCCAGTTAAAGGAGTTTTAATTGTTAAAAATCCACATTGTAGCTGTCTACAGGTTTATCTTGCATTTCCAAACAGCAGCATCACCAGGGTTTCATCAGGCAGATGAATCTTGTTAGAAAATGTGCATCCAAAGCAGTTTATGAGGAGAGAGGGGCTAATTTCAGTTTTGGTACTTGATGCCTTAGATTTAAATACTGGGAAGCAGAATGGCTATAATTACACGTATATTTATCTATTAAAAATGAAAATTTTAATGTGCTGAGTTTACTTTCCTGTTCCTATTTTCCATGTTAAGACGTATTTTGTTTTTTAAAGTGAATCAGTGACTCCAGGCAGGGTCATTGACTGAGTGCCATAATCTCAGAGCAATGCTGTTTTCCTGCTCCTGACCTATTTTCTGAGGAGCTGGTACACCCTGGAACTCTGTGGGTGAGAGGGGAGCTGAGCAGGTAATTTAAGGTTCCCCAGGTCGGGCACGTTCAGGCCGAAACGCGCTAATTCCAAATCTGCCCTGTCGCTGCCTGAGCACGAGCCGCGCCGGCTGGGACGCGGCGTTCTGTTCGGGAGAAGGCGTTCGGAGCGGCGCGGGAAGTGGAGCAGTTACACAACCCCGGGAGCCCAAATCGGGTTACTGAGCTCTGTCCTAGATGCTAAATTTGGCTGCTGGGCTGCTGTGGCAGCGCTGCCAGCCTGCGCTGGGGCTGTTCTGCACTCACAGCACCTTCAGGGGGATGTGAGGGGACATTCCCGGCAAAGCTCCTCACTGATCCTGCTGGCTGTGGTAGAATCCCGCAGTCCCAGAGGGGTTTGGGTGGGGAGGGACCTTAAATTCCCCCCAGTGCCACTCCTGCCATGGCAGGGACACCTCCCACTGTCCCAGGCTGCTCCAAGCCCGGTCCAGCCCAGCCTGGGACACTGCCAGGGATCCAGGGGCAGCCACAGCTGCTCTGGGAAACTTGGTTAGTGTGGAGTTTGTAAGTTTTGAGGGATGTAGTTGGAGTGGTTTTGGGTTTGTAGGTTTTGGGGGTTGGAGTTTGATGGAGTTTGGGTTTGCGGGTTTTGGGGGCTGTACTTTGGTTGGTTTTGGGTTTGCAGGTTAGGGGGCCTGTATTTTGGTTGGTTTTGGGTTGCAGGACAATATTAGGCCAAGCCTGATCAGCGCTGCACTCTCAGAACTGTGTGGGGTGGGCAGGGGCAGCACCTCCTCCTGTTTCACTCATGTTCAGTGGTTTGGCAGCTAATTAATCCTTAATCCATTTAATTTCTGTCTTGTTTGTTTACTGCTGAAACGCTTGAATTGAGCCGTTGTGCAGGGGGCAGTTGTTCCTCAGATAAACCCAAACAGACCCTTATCAGCCCCGTCATTGCCACCCAACGCTCCCTCTGCTCAGGTGACACCTGGGCAGTGAACTGGACCCAGGTCTGTTGTTCCTCTTGGATTTCAGACAAAGAATTCCATGTCTTGAGTCTGTGTTTTGACCAGGCTTGAGGGAAAGGAATTATTTGGAACCTGCCAGATCAAAATCATCCTTTAACCCTCTCGTGACAATTCTTTCCTCACTGTTTTTGTTAAGCCTTCTCCTGAGTCAGCTGGTGCAGTCTGGGGATCTCCTTGGTGATCTTTAGTTTAAAAATCCAGACTTCGAGTTTCTTTGGGTATCTTTACAAACAGGTGCCCTAAGCATCGATGTCTGGGTGAAATTGGTGTTGAAATGATGCTGATGATTAATGACAAAATCTGTTAACAGAGCACAGTGTGCTTTGCCTGCTGCAACCAGAGAGGATCCCCAACCCTGTTAGGGATCAGTCTTCAAATTCCTGGAAGGTGGCTTTGGATACTGCTTCCAGAAATACCTTCAGACAAGCCAGTCTCTGATTGTAAAAGCCATTTTTCTCACCCTCTATAAAGGTGCCTCATGTAATTTCAGGAATTAGGGAATCCAGGGATTCATCTGCCTGAACTACCAAAAAATTACTGTTCTGTTCAAATCCAGCATGTCCAGGTCCACTGTGCTTTTCCCAAGAGTGTGTTTAACAGAGCTGGTTGCCTTTTGAACAGGAGATTCATAGACATCCAGGAAAAATCAATTCAGAGTCTGGGGGAAGTCGTTCAGGAGAACAAAACCTTTGTCCCTTGTTTCAGATCTGGCTGTGAGCAGCCGTGGGGTCTGGGTGTGTCTCTGGTAACCACTGCCCTGTGTCCCCAGGGAGACTGCAGCTATGGACGGCAGCTCCAGCCTCACCTACGCATGGAAGATGTGAATATTCCAGGGAATAAAAGGCATTTCCCCACGGCCAACCCGCCCTGGGATCGGCGAGCTCGCTGCTCCAGGAAAGACCTGGCAAAATCCAAACCGAAACCATTCCTACCTGATCCGGGTGAAAACGGGAGTGAGTTCTTCACCACCTTTAAAATAACCAAACCCAAGGCTCCCAGAAGAGCTCCTGGACTCAGTGTGGAAGTGCCTGCATTGCCTCCTTCGGCCTCTCCCTCGGGAACAAGGCCTGCTCTGGCTGGACGCTCTGCCCCGGGCAGTGACAAGGACGAGGGGCTGGAGGTGACATTTGACTTGAATGCGTTTATTGACCTGTGTGACAGCAGTGACGGCTCTGAAAGCCCTGCCAGCCCTGCAGCACAGGAAACCAGCCCTGCAGGTAAAGCCTGCGGGTCCCTGGGGAGGATCCACGGGGACTCGGGGTACGAGACATCCCCTGTGGCCTCGGAGCAGTTTTATCTCCCCGAATCCTGCAGGGATTCATTCGCGCTCGTGGGGCCGCCCCAGGAGCCCCCGGGGCTGGAACAGGCATTTTGCCAGGTGCAGAGGCTTTTGTCACAGTCCCCTCCCTCTGGGGATGAACTGGAGGGTTTGGAGAGCAGGATGAGAGATGAAGGAATGATGAGAGATGAAGGAATGTCTCCTTCCCCAGGAGTTCTCCCCGATGGTCACTCAGAGGCACTGCAGGACAGCGTCTGCCCCGCGTCCCCGAAAACTGATCCTTCACTGCTGCTCCTGGAAGATGCCAAAGGGACAGTCCCCAGGGAATTCTGTGCCTCAGCAACTCCCCGTTTGTCCAAAACTGTGTCATCTGCCAGGGCTGCTGCTGCTGAAGAGGAGCAGCTGTGGAACGACAGCTTCGATGGCCTGTTTGACACCGAGGAATTCCCTGAAATCCCGAACGACGCTCCCGGCATGAACCACCCCCTGACAAACGGCCCTTCAAGGGAGCCTTTCGTTCCTCAGGACACAGGAGAGGTTGAGCACGAGGCCGTGGATCCTGGGGAGGAGCAGAGTCTGCATTTGTTTGAGGACGAGGCTGGTGAGGACACGGGCGAGGGCAGCTCCGTGAGCACCGAGCCTCCAGCCAGGGCAGGTCCAGCTGGGAGCATCCCTGGGACAGGGGGAGAGCCAGGCAGGGAATTCCCCTGTGTGAGCCCCAGCCAGCCCTGCAGGGAGCAGCCCGGGAGCAGGGAATCCATGGGAGGAACACCAGGAGTGGCCCTGCAGGGCCTGGAGAAGGACGATCCCTACGACTGCTCCCAGGACTTGTTCTCCGTGACCTTCGACCTGGGCTTCTCCATCGAGGACAGCGGGGATGACACCTCTGAGGACGCCAGGAATGCTGATAACCCCACACCAAACGGGGCCCTGGCGAGTGCCCCGGGGGCTGAACCCACCGAGGATGCAAAAATGTCCCTGAGTGATGGCTTCAGGCTGGAAACCTCGCCAGGGTGGGACTGCAGGAGGCTTGGGAGGAGGGACGTGTCCACGCCGTTGGCACTGCAGAGCAGGGGCAGGAATGGCAGGGAAGGGACCGAGGGTGCTCCTGCTGCAGGGCCTGTCCTGAGGTCAGGGGGCAGCAGGATGGGAAGAGAACCGCCTGAACCTTTGCCTTCAGCACTTCTGACCCCAACCAGCAGGAGGGGTGTGAATATCAAAGCTGTCAAAAGAATTCCTATGAAAGTCTTCTCGAATGCCAGGGAGCAAATTCCAGAGGTGCCTCCTGTAGATCGAGTCAAAAAAAGCCCACGGAGGCAGAACTTGGGGAGATCAGCCATGGATTCCCCTTTAGGAAGGACAGAGAGCCTGGAAGACACCAAACTCCGTGCATGCCGTGGGTCTCCTGTTGCAGGTAGGGATTTTGGTGGGACAGGTGTTAGACCTTCATGGTTAGGAAACAGGACCCAGTGTCCTTTGGATCCTCACTTTGGTTTTATGACTGAGGTGGGAAGGTCGAAGGGAAGAGGAATGATGGCTGTGATGCTGGAAGTTGGGTCCCTGAGGGGACATTCCCCCTTGTCCTGTCCCTCCATGCCTTGTCCCCAGTCCCTCTCCAGCTCTTCTGGAGCCCCTTCAGGCCCTGCAAGGGGCTCTGAGCTCTCCCTGGATCCTTCTCCTCTCCAGGTGAACATTCCCAGCTCTCCCAGCCTGGCTCCAGCCCTGGAGCAGCTCCGGAGCCTCTCTGGCCTCACCAGCAGAGGCGTTTGCAGGCCCCGCTCGGTGCTGTCACAGGGATTTGTGTCACCAAACGCTGCCACAACTCTGGCTCTTGCTCAATCACCTTTTAACAGTTTCTTCTCTTGGTTTCCTGCTTCCCTTCCCTTTTTCTGCCTTTGTGCTGCCTGGGGTAATCACTTCCCCCCTGGGACTCTCCAGGGAAGCAGGATTTATTGTCCATCCCAGCTGGAGATTATGTCTTTTGATTACCAAGGCTGAGGAGAACAATATTTGCCCTGTAGATCAATAAATAATCTCCTTTGGAGGTGCTTTTCTGAGAGAGGCAGGGTTTGATTGCTCAGCTATAACAAAATTGTGTTGGGAACTGTGCAATTCAGGTGAATGTTGTTTACTCTGTTTTCTGCAGGACCCAGCACTGACAGCGAGGGAGAGATCGTTTTCCAGAGGAAAAACAGGATAAAAAAGAATGTTTTGAAGTCTCCTGATGTGAGTCTTAGAGAAAGAAAATAGCCAAGAGAAGCAAAATGACAATTTAAGCACCAAAACACCAAGGCTCTGTGCACTGATGTTCACTGCTCTTCCCACAGGGGATGGATGAGAGTGACCTGGAGTCTCCAGCTCGGGGCACCAGGAAACGCCGGCGCCCTCTGCACGTGGTCAGCAATGAAATGGGAGAGAAATAATGGGAACCCATTCCTGCTTCCCTTCAGTTCCTCCCCAGGGTCTCCAGAGAGCGCAGAATCCCACGATGGTTTGGGTTGGAGGGACCTTAAATCCCACCCAGTGCCACCCCTGCCATGGCAGGGGCACCTCCCACTGTCCCAGGCTGCTCCAAGCCCCAGTGTCCAGCCTGGCCTTGGGCACTGCCAGGGATCTCCAGGGGCTTTGATGACTTTGGAGCTGTTGTTTGGCAGTGAAATATTGTAACAGCCAGGAAGGGTGGAATAACCTTCCTGCACAAAGCTTTGAACCAAAAAAGGCAAATTCGTGGCACATTTGACCTGATTTTCCTTCCAAACCCCATTTTTCTGTCCTCTTAGTGGGAGGTGTCCCTGCCCGTGGCAGGAGGGGAACTGGAGGAGCTTTAAGGTGCCTTCGCAGCCACACCAGGCTGGGATTCTGTGATCGAATGGAATTATTCCTTGCCGTAGCCCTGCTCACTCCGTGTGCTCCCTGTTCCAGTCAGACACATCCAGTGAGGACAGCGCGGATTTCCAGCGGGGCAGGAGCAGCTCCGGAGCCCGGGACGGGCCCCAGGCGGGCGCAGCCAAACGGCGGCGGGGCAGGAGCCGGGGCACGGCCCAGGTGGGTGGCACCGCGCCCTCCCGGGGCACGGCCCAGGTGGGTGGCACCGCGCCCTCCCGGGACACGGCCCAGGTGGGTGGCACCGCGCCCTCCCGGGACACGGCCCAGGTGGGTGGCACCGCGCCCTCCCGGG
>VZTF01009716.1:119457-141109 GCA_013397755.1 Cnemophilus loriae | reverse complement strand
TAATAATATAAAAATATTATTAATAATAAAATACTGTAACAAATTATTATAGCAAAATATTATAACAAAATATAACAAACAATTATATTACATTACGTTACATTACGTTACGTTATATTAATTGTATTATATTTATGATATGATATTTATTATATTATATATTCCCTGTAAATCCCTTCCAGATCAGGATATTCTGGGATTGTATACTGTATAATGATAATAATAATATTCTATTAATATATTATAACAATGTATAACAAAATACAATAACAAAATGTTATAATTATTAATATTATTATAACAACGATAGCAATAGTTGTTATTATTATTATTAGTATAAGTATTAGTATTGTTATTATTGTTATTACTCATATGAATGGTCCCCACTAATGGCCTCACCCCTGGACTTTTAAGGCAGCAATGGTCCCTCAACCCCAAATGTTCAATCTTAGCTCAGTATTTAGCACTTCAGCAGGGCTGGAGGCAGGAGAGGAGGCAGCACCAGACTTATTGTAGCTCAAAAGCTCTTAAATCTTCATGGCTGTGGTAGCACTGGGCAGAAATTGCCATAATCAGGGCTCCAGGGCACAATCTGCTGGACATTTTTAAATTTTTTAACAATAATCTTCATTCTTAAGGCTTCCCGATGGTATCAGTGTTTTGTGTTCTGGAGTCCAAAGAATGAGGTGGAGTAAAATCCATTTTTCAGTTGGATTTAAACATTTTTTTTTAGTGTGAGACAAAAAGGAAAAAAAGAGTGTCAGCTTAGGGAATTCCACTCTGCCTTCACAGAATAAAATAGTGATAATTACTCATTAATATTCCTGTCATTTGGGATTGTGGACTAGTGTAAGCAAAGAATTCAGAGGCTTAGGGGAATGTGAAAATCAGGGATGCAGCACAAGATGCCTGAGAGTTCCAGGAGCTAAACTCAGATTTACAGCTCTGTGCTTTTAATTGCAGGTGTTTTGAAGGCAAACAAACCATTCTCTTTGAGTCATGGAGATACATAATTATTTTGGGGCTAATTTGATGTTTTATTTGAGTACTTTATCGCTGAAATTACAGGAGAAAAATGAGCTTCATAGAAAGTATCTCAGGCAAAACATCCTGGGTTAACTTGTTTCGTTTCCATGTTTAACCTTGGGAGTGTTTTGTTGTCTGGTTCTGATGGAATTTGGGATGCTGTCTCCCGCACTGCAGTCCCAGGGAAGGGCCTCATCCTCCCTGGGCTGAGCTGCGCCACCTGCGGGATTCCTTGTTTGACGGGTCCAAATCCTGAGCAGGAAAGGGCAAACCAGGGTGGGTCTGTGCGGGAGCTTCTGCTGGGCTCGGCCTTGGAGGAGCCCAGCACCCCGAAACCAAACCAGACTTCTGAAAGCAAACAAAATGGGTGAAACTGGATTGCTAAGTTCCAAAGCGCCCCGTTGTGTGCGGTGGGCGCTGTGTGGTGGGCACTGTGTGGTGGGCACTGTGGTGGGCACTGTGTGGTGGGCGCTGCGTGGTGGGCACTGTGGTGGGCACTGTGGTGGGCGCTGTGCGGTGGGCGCTGCGTGGTGGGCACTGTGGTGGGCGTTGTGTGGTGGGCACTGTGGTGGGCACTGCATGGTGGGCACTGTGGTGGGCACTGTGGTGGGCGCTCTGCCTGTGCTCTGCCGGTGCCATTCCCCTCCCCAGCCGGATCCCTGCGGCGCTCCGAGCGCTGCTGCAGCCGTGGAGCGGCTCGGGCAGAGGTGTCGGTGCAGCATTGTTAATTAGAGGCCGGGTTCTAATTGCCCCGGTGTGCGCAGGCTGCGGGCAGGCAGTTCCTGGAGGAGGAGGCCGAGCTGTCCCAGCAGGATGCTGAGGGGATCTCGTCGGACGAGAGCGACGGGGCCGGGGAGGAGCTGAGCCCGTCCCTGGCCCAGTTCCTCGACGATGGCGGGGAGGCCACGCAGGCCCTCAACGGTGAGCGGGGAATTCCGGGTGCATCCCAGAGCCAGGGCGTCCCTGGGGTGGGAGCTGGGAGCAGTGACCTGCTCAGCTGGGCTCACGGGCTGCTCCTGCCGCGGCATCCAGGGCTCTGCCTGCCTGGAGAACCTCCTGCAGCCTGAGGGAAGGGCTGGAGCTGGGCCAGGGAGTGCCAGGCTGGAGATCAGGGAAAGGTTCTTCCCCCAGAGGGTGCTGGGCACTGCCCAGGCTCCCCAGGGAATGGGCACGGCCCCGAGGCTGCCAGAGCTCCAGGAGCGTTTGGGCAGCGCTGCCAGGGGTGCCCGGGGTGGGGTTGTTGAGGGGTCTGGGCAGGGACAGGAGCTGCACTGGATGATCCTGGTGGGTCCCTCCAACTCAGAATATTCTGGGATTGCATGTCAGCTTTCATGGCACAGGCTGGGTGCACTTGGAATCCCAGACTGGTTCGGGTAGGAAGGGACCTCAAAGCCCACCCAGTGCCACCCCTGCCATGGCAGGGACCCCTCCCACTGTCCCAGGCTGCTCCAAGCCCCAGTGTCCAGCCTGGCCTTGGGCACTGCCAGGGATCCAGGGGCAGCCACAGCTTCTCTGGGAATTCCATCCCAGCCCCTCCCCACCCTTCCAGCCAGGAATTCCTTCCCGATATCCCATCAATCTCTGCCCTCCTTCCTCCTAAAGCCCTTAGGCCTGGGCTTTGGGGTTTCCAGAGGTGGCTGGAGAATTGCAGATTTTTGCTTTGGGAAATACAGGGTTTGGGGAAACTATAAAGGAATGACTGAATATGGAAAACATGGTGTAACAGCTCTGAATTAAACATGGTATCTGTACTAATCCTGAATTCCCTTTTCTCTCGTTCGTTTCAGACTCTGAGATGCGGGGGGTTTACCTGAGCTCCCTGCGCAGCCCCGCCCTCGGCAGCAGATACAAAATGGTCCATCGGGAGTTCAACCCCTCGGCCGTTTTCTCCCAGGTGGGAAGGGCAGGGGCTCCTCTCCTTGGGACCTTGTGGGACCACACTGAGGTTCTTGGCCTGCTTTGAAGAGCAGTTACAGCCTTTTTTTGGTAAATTACAAGTTCCAACACAAAACCTCAGCCTGGAGAAGAGAAGGCTCCAGGGAGAGCTCAGAGCCCCTTGCAGGGCCTAAAGGGGCTCCAGGAGAGCTGGAGAGGGACTGGGGACAAGGCATGGAGGGACAGGACCCAGGGAATGGCTTCCCACTGCCAGAGGGCAGGGATGGATGGGATATTGGGAATTGGGAATTCCTGGCTGGGAGGGGGGGGAGGGGCTGGGCTGGAATTCCCAGAGCAGCTGTGGCTGCCCCTGGATCCCTGGCAGTGCCCAAGGCCAGGCTGGGCACTGGGGCTTGGAGCAGCCTGGGGCAGTGGGAGGTGTCCCTGCCATGGCAGGGGTGGCACTGGGTGGGATTTAAGCCCCTCAGGCTCAGTGTTTGTGTGTGGGAGGGCTGGATGAGCCCAGGGCCTTTCTGGAGAGGAGCAGCAAAACCACTGCAGTTTCCCAAAACTTCCTGGGTCTGTTTCCCCCCAGATTCCCGAGCAAGACCCAGCTTATGCTGAGGACAGTTTCTGTGTGGGGGATGAGGAGGAGGAGGCTCAGAGTGGCTGCAGTGAGGAGGAAGTGTGTGTGAATTTTGATCTGCTCGCCAACGAGAGTTTCAGCAGCGGCAGGAAGCGGTACCTGACCCGGCGCAGGAAGAGGCTGAAGCAGGCCAGGCTGGGAGGGAACGCTCCTGCCCCGCTGCACAAGAAGAAACCATCCCGAATTATTGTCCTGAGTGACTCCAGCGAGGAGGAGACAGGAGCCAGCAGGGAGAAGCTCATGGAAACAGGGCAGGGCAAGGGGGAGCTCCCCAAGGCCCTGCCCTCAGCCCCCTCTGCGCAGCACAGCAACGGCGCTGGGCAAGCCACAGCTCCTCAGGCTCGGGGGGAGGACACGGAGAGGCTGCTGGGCTTGGAAGCTGCAGTGTCTGGGATGCTGGATGTCCCCCTGGAGCATCCAGGCAGGAGCACGTCCATGCCCCCAGCTGGCTCTGGCTGCAGGAACATGGAGCTGCAGGCTGCTGGTGAGGTCAGTGCTCAGGGAAACAGGGAGCTGCCTTGTGGGAAAGAATTCCCGTGGCAGGGCTGTTCTGAGGGCTGTCAGCAGCAGGAGTTGGGGAATCAGAGGGTCATGGAATGGCTTGGGTTGGGAGGGACCTTAAAGCCCATCCCATTGCACCCCTGCCGTGGGCAGGGACACCTTCCAGGGACCAGGTTGCTCCAACCTGGCCTTGGACACTTCCAGGGATGGGGCAACCATCTCCCTTTGCTTTGCTGCCAGCAGCTTTGTACTCCCAGGGTAACCTGGAGTATCACAGGAGTGAAAAAATGGAAGCTGGGGATTAGATTCTGCCTTGGAGGTGTCGGTTGTGGAGGCTCTGTGTGGGACAGCAGTGTCCACTGATTGTTTGGGTTTGTAGGTAGCAAATCCTGGTTCACTGTCTGAACTCAGTGCTTCCAGCGCCTCCCTGAGGCTGGGCTCCTGGTCTCTCACACTTCCCAGCCTGATCTCTGTCCTTTACAGGATCCAGGTTTTGTTGAACTTCCTAGTGAGAGCTGCTGCTTTTGTCATCCGAACTCTGGGATAATCAGCTCAGCTCAGTGGGGAGACTGATACAGGGTTTAAAGTGTCAATCTGCAAGTGTTGATATTGCGAAACATCCTTTTATTGATCTGATCTAAAACCCTGTGGTTTTCATCACTCACAGGTGTGCAGCTCTTTGAAGAAGAGGAGCAGCTCAGGCCCAGCGTGTCCTGCTGTCCCAAACCCCTCCTCAGCCACAGCTCGGATCTCCCATGGCCCTGGGGAGCACAGCCCTTCCCTGGCCGGGATCTCCCGTGTCCCTGGGGAGCACAGCCCTTCCCTGGCCGGGATTTCCCGTGTCCCTGGGGAGCACAGCCCTTCCCTGGCTCAGAATTCCCGTGTCCCTGGGGAGCACAGCCCTTCCCTGGCTCAGAATTCCTGTGTCCCTGGGGAGCACAGCCCCTCCCTGGCTCAGAATTCCCGTGTCTCTGGGGAGCACAGCCCTTCCCTGGCTCAGAATTCCCGTGTCCCTGGGGAGCACAGCCCCTCCCTGTGTGTGCTGGCGGACAGCCGCGAGATCAGCTCGGGGCCGGAGGTGATCTCGTGCCTGCGGGCCGTGCACGGGCTCCGGGTGCAGGTCTGCTCCCTGGGCACCAGCGACTACATCGTCAGCAACCGCCTGGCCGTGGACAGGGTGCTCCAGTCGGAGCTGCAGAGCCCTGGGAACAGGAACAAACTCAGCCAGAGGCTGCAGCGCCTGCAGGGAGTCTTCGAGAGGATCTGTGTGATTGTGGAGAAAGACAGGGTCAGGCCAGGTGGGTGCTGCCAGCTGGGCAGGGGGGAATGCCCTGCTCTGACAGGACACAGGGAATGGCTTCCCACTGCCAGAGGGCAGGGATGGATGGGATATTGGGAAGGAATTCCTGGCTGGGAGGGTGGGCAGGCCCTGGCACAGGGTGCCCAGAGCAGCTGTGGCTGCCCCTGGATCCCTGGCAGTGTCCAAGGCCAGGCTGGACACTGGGGCTGGGAGCAGCCTGGGACAGTGGGAGGTGTCCCTGCCATGGCAGGGGGGGCACTGGGTGGGCTTTGAGGTCCCTTCGCACCCAAACCATTGTGGGATCCCATGACAGGAAGAAGCACAATCTTATCCATGCAGAGATGTTTGTTTTAATCCAGAAATCCAAACTCTCCAATGCAATGGTTGCACTAGGCAGTAACAGGCTCTTGCTTTCCTGTACTTGCACTCCTCAGGAGAAACATCCCGGTTTTTCCAGCGGACCCAGTACTACGACGGAGTGCTCTCGGCCTTGGTCCAGGCTGGAATAAGGATCCTCTTCAGCTCCTGCCAGCAGGAAACTGCAGCTTTGCTCAAGGACCTGGCTCTGCTGGAGCACAGGAAGGGCGCTGCCATCCAGGTGCCAACGGAGCCGGAGGGGCACCGGCGGGACATCCTCAACTTCTACCTGAGCATTCCCAACCTCAGCTACGGAGCTGCCCTCAACCTCTGCCACTCCTTCGGCTCCGTGAGCGCCGTGGCCAACAGGTAAAGCCAGCACAGGGGGTGGCAGGGGCTCCAGGGCCCGGCCTTCCGCTCCTTCTCCTCCCCTGGAGCTGGGGAGAGCCTTCCTGCCCCTTTCCTGCCGGGACAGCTGCCCAGGGAATTCCTTCCTGCCCCTTTCCTGCCGGGACAGCTGCCCAGGGAATTCCTTCCTGCCCCTTTCCTGCCGGGATAGCTGCTCAGGGAATTCCTTCCTGCCCCTTTCCTGCCAGGAGAGCTTTTCCCACCCTCTGCCAGGAGCTTTCCTGTCCCATCTCAGCTCTTCACACGTTCCTGTCTCTCCTGGCTGAGCAGCCCAGGGCACTGACACGGGCTCTGCTTCCACCCTCCCTCCTGCTGCCCCACACTCTCTTTCCCTCTGGCATTCCCTGTTTTCAGTGCTCAGCTGTGCTGCCAGCCCTCAGACACCTGTGCAGAGGTGACTGCAGCAGCTCCTGGTGCTGCCCCACCCCGGGCAGTGTATCCCGGGCTCCAGGGGCTCCCGGTGCTGCTCCACCCCGGGCTCCTGGTGCTTCCCCATCCCGGGCAGTGTATCCCGGCCTCCCGGTGCTGCCCCATCTCGGGCTCCCGGGGCTCCCGGCGCTGCCCCATCCCGGGGCTCCCGGCGCTGCCCCATCCCGGGCTCCAGGGGCTCCCGGCGCTGCCCCATCCCGGGCTCCAGGGGCTCCCGGTGCTGCCCCATCCCGGGCTCCAGGGCTCCTTCCCGCTCTGTCTCTTGCAGCTCGGTGCCGGCGCTGGCGGCGGGGGCGCGGCTGAGCCGGCCCCAGGCCGAGGAGCTCCATCGGTTCCTGCGCCACGACTTCGACCTGCAGCTGCTGCCTCAGCCGCTGCCCGCCAAGGGGAAGGGCTGAGCTCGGCACTCCGGGCCCTGCACTGCACTTTACACGGTCGGGATTGGGTGTAAATTATGTAAATAAACACTTGTCAAACCTCAGGGTGTGGGAGCTGCACTGCCCCGGCTGGCCCTGCCCCGGCTGGCCCTGCCCCGTGTGTCCCCAGCGTCCCTGGCCGGGGGAGAGCCCGGCTCTGGGGCAGGGCTGGGCGTGATCATCCCAAAATTCCTGTAAAAACCACAATAATGGCTCGAGTACTTCGGCAAAGCTTTGGGGGGTGACGGCGAGGAACCCAGCAGCAGCTCCTGCCCTCACTGCAGCCCCGAGCCCCGTGTTCCAGGGTAGAAAGGGACTGCCAGGCGTTCCGTGTTCCCGGGACACGGGAGGGGCTCTGGGGGCCCCGGGGCAGCGCGTTCCCGGGCCCTTGGTGCCTCTCCCGGTGTCTCTGCTGGGCTCAGGTGCCGGATCCTCCCCGACACTGCCGCTGCAGCCTCTGCTGCCACCGCGTGGAAAAGGATCGGGATCGGTATTCCCGCTTCCCGGGAAGAGGCCGGGACAGGGAGAAATCAATCCCTGGAACAGGAGCTGTCCTGGGCAGCCGGGCTCAGCCACTCCCCCCTGAGTCTGCCCTGCTCGGGTGAGACCCCACCTGCAGAGCTGCCCCAGCCCTGCAGAGAGGCCAGAGGAATCCACGGAGCTGCTCCAGGGCTGGAGCCCCTCTGCTCTGGAGCCAGGCTGGGAGAGCTGGGAATGTTCATCTGGAGAGGAGAAGCTCCAGGGAGAGCTCAGAGCCCCTTGCAGGGCCTAAAGGGGCTCCAGGAGAGCTGGAGAGGGACTGGGGACAAGGCATGGAGGGACAGGACACAGGGAATGGCTTCCCACTGCCAGAGGGCAGGGATGGATGGGATATTGGGAATTGGGAATTCCTGGCTGGGAGGGTGGGGAGGGGCTGGGCTGGAATTCCCAGATTTGCTGTGGCTGCCCCTGGATCCCTGGCAGTGCCCAAGGCCAGGTTGGACACTGGGGCTTGGAGCAGCCTGGGACAGTGGGAGGTGTCCCTGCCATGGCAGGGGTGGGATGGGATTTAAGGTCCCTTTAACCCAAACCATTCCATGGCTGTAAACCAAGAGGATGAAGCCTTGCAGGCACCATTCCAAGCTGGGACAGCTCCTGGATTCTGCTGCTCCACAACAACTCTGAGTAATGTGTGAGTAGAAAAAACTCATCCTTGTTTATTACATTAAAGAAATGTAAACATTCAAGCTCTCCCTCGAGCAAATTAAAAAGCAATTTCAGTTCCTTCCAGACTGCACCTGAATTTATTGTACAGCCATATCCTGAAAGATACTTTAGCTTAAAATGAATCAACACGTGGCAGTCATTGGTATCCGTGTACATTCCTCTTTCCCCGGACAAACGGGACACGGAGAGGAGGAGCCTGGACAAGGAAGTGCCACTTGGTACACGTGGAAAAGCCAAACATTGCTGGTGGGCTGGAGCGGGGTTAAAACAGGGATAAAACCACGCAGGGCAGGGCAGCCTTCCCAAACTGAACTCAGCATTCCAGCACTGCCTCCCGAGGGGCAGCGCGACCCCCGTGCTCTGAACAGGAAGTGCTCGACCACACAACGTCCTTCAGCTGGAAAAGTAGGAATCCTCCTGCTCCTCACTGGATGACTCCGGAATCTCAGCCCTGAAGAGCTTCCCCACCTCTGGGGCTGGGGTCACTCCTGCAGTGAAAACAGGGATTAGCAGGGGGTGTCCCAGTGGGAAAAGGGGGCAGAGAACGTTCAGAGAGCAAAGGGCTGACAGGACACAGCTCCTGGCAGTGGAGAAGGAAGGGAAGGAGCTGGAAATGAGGAGTCAGGGATACTCACTCTTGGTTCTGCGGGAAGCCGGCGTCCCAAGCACAGCTCCGGCCTGAGGGAGGGAAGGAAGGAAGGAAGGAAAGAGGCTCAGCCAGGGCCAGCACCAGCTCAGGGTCCCCACTTCCCAGAATTTCCACAACTGCTTTCCCTGAACCACAGGCACAAGCTGCTCCTGGCATCACAGGGTTTTATGGAAAAGCCAGAGGAACTGCAGAGCCTGGGAGAGTGGAGGAATCGATCCCTGAATTCAGGGACTGGGATACAAGGTCACCGGTGCTATGGTCACGATTAGGAGTTGGACTGGGTGATCCTTATGGGGCCCTTATGGCTACCTCAGGATATTCTATGGCTCTGTGGTTATTGTTCCTTTTCCCACTGTCGAGAAGAATTTAACAGGAACCCAAAGATCACAGAATTCCAAAGCAGTTACAAATCCTGACCAAAAGCAAGGGAGTTAATGCTGACAATAAAGAGCTCCCTTCTCACAAAGGAATTCTCTCCACAGCAGCAGCTACCAAACCCAGGGAGGGTTCCCATTTCCCATCCAAGGCACACAGGGCGCTGTGATCCCGGGATTCTGCTCTGGCCAAGCTGTGCCTGGCTCAGGTGCAAGGGGGCAGTGGCCAAGGAAAGCAGCATTACCGACTTCTTCTTGACCTTGTCCCAGGTGCCTCTGCTGCCCCGCGTGTTCTTCTGCAGGCGGAACACGTGCCGGTCGTAGGCGTTCCTGGGACACAACGGAGCACGGCTCAGCAGGGCTGCAATTCTGCCAGGGAACCCTCTGGGTGCAGCCTCGCACAGCTCCAGCTCCCACAGGGAACGAGCAGGGCCAGGAGGAGCTGCTGTTGGACACTTAAACGCAGCAGCTGCTCCGGGAGCACGACAAGGAGGAGCTGGGCTGGATCACGGGCTGCAGCTCCCAGTGCAGGGGTCACACCAAGCCTCATCCCCTTCCCAGGGCCGGTCCCTGTCCATTACACAAAACCCCACTGGCTCCACGTTCCCAGCTGGTTCCCATTATTTGAGCAGGGCCTGAAGCCCTGGCTGAACAGGGCAGGACTGAAGGCTCTGCTGAGGCTGAAGCCCAAGCCAGGGCCATTCCCAAGGCTGGGAGCAGGAGCTGCTGGTGTTGGCTCTGCTCCCACACGGAGCTGAGCAGCTCCAGCAGCACACGGGGCTGGAGGGAAGAGCTTTCCCCAACCAAACCAAGGCTGCAGGAGTGGCTGGAAGTGAGTGAGCTGCTGGCCCAGCTCCAAGAGCCTTCTCAAAGACAAAAAGGGGTCTTAGGGCAATGGCAAGGCTCGCAGAGAGCTGATGGAGGAGCTCCTACCTGTTGATGGGGACCAGCATTCCCGGGCTGATGTGCTCGCACTGCGGGGTTTTCACGGGGGGGAAGACGCCCGAGGAGGGGGTGAGCGGGAACTCTGACAGGGTGAAATCCTCGGCGTCCTCGTCCCGGCTCCCTCGCAGCGCCGGCAGCTGCAGAGCCACCTCAGAGCCGTCAGTCACCTGAGCCTGGGGTGCCTCTTCCTCCTCCCCCCTCTCAGCAGTCCCTGCATTCCTCCCTGCCCTGCATCTGACTCCCCCTGTCCCTGCTGAGGCACAGCCCCAGCCCCGTGCCCAGAACTGGACACAACCCTGCGGCTCCACCTCGCTCCGAGCGCTCCTCCAGACCCTGTCCAGCACTTGGCTGAGGGGCTTTGGTGCTGCCACACCCTCAAAAAGTCGTTCCTGGTTACAACCCGAAGCTCCCAAGCTGCCCAGCACTGCTCAGAAGGATGATTACTCGGGGGGTGCTGTGACCATTCAGAGGCTCCTCCCACCCTGCCCAACCTCACTGCACAAGCCCAGGGCTGCTACAGCACGTGAAGGAAAGAAGCCTCTTCCCACAGATGCCCGGGGCTGTACTGGTGGAACTGGAGCAGCCCCCTGGCACAGCCAGCAGGAGAGCCCTCCCACAGGTGCTGTTGTCCCAGGTTTACCTGGACCCTCCTGCTCTGGAAGGGCGTGGTGGTGAAGACGTCGTCGTGGTTGTCCTTGGGCAGCTGCTCCAGGAACTCCCTCATCTGCTGCTTCCGTTTGAGGGTGCCCACCTTGGCAGTGATCGCTGGCTCCTTCTTATCTGCACGACCCAAGCAGGAATTGGCTGAGACAGCAGCCATGGGGTTAAAACTCACTGCCTGCCATCAGTGCCACAGCCCAGTCCATCCTCTGGGGAAATCTCCCACAGCTTCTTTAAGATCCTTTTGAGTTCCCACGCAATGTTTGCTTTCCAAAGGGGTTTCTCCACTCCATCCTCAGGGGAGGTCACTGCGCAGCCTCCCGCAGGCACGGAGGGTCACACGGGCTCGTTGTGGCTGCCAGAACCGTGCTCACACGTGCCTCGCAGAGGGCAAACCCACGGCTGTGTCCCTGTGCCAGGGGGCACCAAGGCTCAGACAAAGGCTCTGCTGCTCAGACTTTCACCATCCTGGAGCCAGGAATGCTCAGCTCAGTTTGCATCCCTGGCAAACCTGAATCCAATCCAGCCCCCAAATGGAGCTGCAGTGTGGGGATGCAAACACCAGAGAATGGGACTGGGCTGTGCTGGCTCCACTCTGCCCATGGGCATCCAAGGACCCAAATCCTGTCTGGACAGAGCTGCTGGGCCTCCAGGAGGCTCAAGATGTCAAGAGCTCTTGGCCCTGAGGGGGCAAGGCCAATCAAAGTCTTCCCCTCATGACAACAACTGGACAACTCTACAAAGAACTTTTCTCTTCTTGTCACCTCAGTCACTCATGACACCCTGCAACCTACACAGCAAAAAGTGACCTGGCTCACTGCCACACCCTGCTGTGCCCTTGTGGATTTATCTCATGGAACCAGAACTGGTGAGGTTGGAAAAGCCCTCTCAGACCATCGAGTCCAACCCTTCCCCAGCACTGCCCAGGCCACCACTGCCCTGTGTCCCCAGGTGCCACCTCCGCAGGGCTTTGAAATCCCCCCAGGGATGGGCACTCCAAACCTCCCTGGGCAGCCCCTGCCAAGGCCTGACCACCCTTTCCATGGGGAAATTCCTGCTGATGCCCACCCTGAGCCTCCCCTGGCCCAGCCTGAGGCCGTTCCCTCTCCTCCTGTCCCTGTTCCCTGGGAGCAGAGCCCGCCCCCCCCGGCTGCCCCCTCCTGTCAGGGAGTTGTGCAGAGCCACAAGGTCCCCCCGGAGCCTCCTTTTCTCCAGGCTCAGCCCCTTTCCCAGCTCCCTCAGCCTCTCCTGGGGCTCCCGCCCCTTCCCAGCTCCGTTCCCTTCTCTGGACACACTCCAGCCCCTCAACGTCTGAATCCAAATTATCTCCCAACCACACAACGCCCAGAAACGAGATGTACCTTTGCTGGTACCTTTCTGCTCAGATTTTCCCAACGTGGTTTTCTTGAGCTGCTGTTTGGAGCCTTTCCCCTGCTGCTCCTCCAGGTACTTCCCCTGGCACTCCTGGGCCGAGCGGGACCCCACAGCCATGGCCACGTCCTGCCAGAACCCGCTCCTGTGCTTCGGGCACAACGCGATGGCCCTGCCAGGACACACGGGCACAGCGTCACCAGGCAGGGACCTGTGGGGCACAGCCCCTGCAACCTGCCTGGGAACGACCCTGGGCCATGGCCTGAGGCAAGCTGGGCTCTGGCTCTCTTGGCTCTGGTCTCTTGTTGNAACCCAAACCATTCTGGGATCCTCTGGTGTCTTCTCCAGACACTTCAGAACAGGCAAATTCAAGTAAACACCTTCAGCTGACAGATGTGCCACAAGATAAATTTCCTCCTCACTTGTGCAGGTGCCCTCAGACCTGAGCTCATCTAAAAGAGCTAAACCCAAACTCAGCCATTTTACACTCAGAGTGTCTATTAAATACTGCCCAGTGGTTTAAGTACTTGGATGATGGATTCATTAAACACCCTTGCAGTTAAGTTCCCCTTACCAAAGCTGCTCACAGAAACCTGGCATGTTTAACGTGTTACTGCAGTCTGGGGAGCAACCTGCTCCCTCTCACCTGTGGCCTTCACCATATTATACTGATGTTTAATTTGTGAAGAAAATTAACAGGGAATAATAATTCTGATTACTATTAAGGAATAAAAATAGGGAAATAAGGAATATTTCTAATAGGGAATTAAAACGTAAAGGAAACCTGGGACATCATGAATCTGAAAACCCCCAATCCAGACCTTTCGACCCCTCCCGATGCCTGAGGGAAACTTTTCCCTCTGAACGCAGAACGAGCCCTTACCTGTGAAGCTTCTGCAATTCCTTCTCAGACCAGCGATCAGCTGCTCTTGGAAAAAGTTCCAGAGACTTGTGCCCCTTTGCCCTCTCGCGCTGTCTCGGTTTCGCTGCGGAAGCCCTGGCACGGCTGGAGACCCCATTGCTTCGTTTTATCCGGGCTCCTTTGGCACTCCTGTCCTTTCTGTGCAATTCCTCCTTCCCAGTTTCGGGCTCGGTGTCGGAGTCGAGCTGGCACCTGGCAGGGTTGGTCCTGCCGCGTGCCCTCCTGGCCCGAGCAGGCAGAGGGGGAGCACTGGGCCCGGCAGGCGCTTCCCCTCCAGCAGGGAGCTCAGACTCCTCACTGGACTCGGGCCCGCTCAGCCTCACCAGCACATTCCGGGAGCACTCTCCCGTCTTTTGGCCGCAGGACCCGTTGGCATCACCCTTGGAACTTTTAGAGCCAGAGCAACGTTTCCAGTTTCGAGTCTCTGGTTTTAACACGGATTTATTTTTCCTCCTGATTAGCAGTGGGGTATCCTCACTGGACTGCTCCCCCTCATCCTTGTCTGAGGGCTCCTGGCTGAGGAGAACCCTCTCCTTTCCCGGGAGGGGCTGCTTGGCTGCCCTCAGGGAGCTCCTGTGGCCCTGCTCGTCCACGTTCAGCTCTCCAGAGCCTGCTGCTCTCCTTTCCTTTGCTGCTCCCGGGGCTCTGCTGCTGTGTTTGTTCAGCACCTTGGTGTTTAAGGAAGTCCCCCTGGCAGGGAGCTGGGATTTCGTTGCTGCGCCCCTGATTCCAGGATCGCTCTCATTCTCATCCTCATCCGAGAGGCAGCGCCTGCCCTTCCTGCTGCTGCCAGGTTTGGAGTCTCCTCTGGCAGTGGCTCCTTCCTCCGTGCTCTTCCCTGGAACAGACGGTGCCGGGGCCCGTCAGGGGGTGCAGGGCGGGTCCTGGCTGTGCTTGCAGCACAGGGATCTGCACCCCCTGCCAGGGCTTTACCTGCCAGAACTACAAACTCAGAGCTGCTCTCGGGCTCTCCGTAACTCTACTGACTGAGCAGGCACTTCCCCAAAGCTCTGCTCGTGCTCCAGAGAGCTTTTCTGCAGGAAACATTGCAGCTGCTTTAAGAGAGAAACTTCTGCTTTACATGGCACATTCTTCTCAGGCTTCTATTACTGCCCAAATTCTACTAAAACCACATTTTTACTAAAAACTCCGTTAATAGATTTTCTTTTTTTTTGGCCAACGTTTCATTTCTTTCATCCACATTAAAAAAAGCAACGCCAGGTCCCCAGGTTACTGGATTGGTGAACTCCAAAAAATGCTAATCCCTTCATTTCAGTTTCCAGAATGAAATCCGTGTGTTCCCATTGTGTAATTAACAAAGTGATTTACAAACATAGTTCTTCTTTGGAGCTGTGAAACTCCACGTGAGTGCTACTCTGATGATTCTTCAGAGAAAAAGCAGTTGATCATTAAAATATTTGAATATTTCTTTGCATTAACAAACCCAACCCTACTGCTCCAGCACCCACTCACAATCCCACTGATTCCATCAATAACTTGAAAATAGAAAAAAAAAATACTTTTTACCTTTACTTTGGCTTTTTGGCATTTCCTCTGTTGCCTTCATGTCTTCCTTTGGTTTATTTTTCTTGGAGATGAAACTGGTCTTCCTTTTGGGTTTCTCACTACTAAACATCTTCAAAATAAAACAATTGACTCTAAAACTAATTTAATCTCCTTTTCTCCAGGCTGAGCTCCCTGGGCTGCTCCTGGGGCTCCAGCCCCTTCCCCAGCTCCATTCCCTTCCCTGGAAATGCTCCAACCCCTCAGTGTCTGTCAGTGAGAGGCCCAGAACTGACCCCAGGATTTGAGGAGGGACCTCACCCAATTCCTGTCTGATACAATTATCTTTCAAAAAAACCCCCAATTTTTTCCCCAGAAACAATTCCCCATTATGTCAAATTTAGAGACCACAGTTACCTGATAATATGGACATAAGACTATTTTTTTGGTGCGTTTTCCCATATTTTGATCATGTTTCCAAGCTTTCCTTCCTCTTCAGGTACCTGTGGGAGCTGCACCTGTCCCGTTCCCCACCTGGCCACGTTCAGTCACTCTGTTTAAGTCACACCCTGCAGGGGATCTTACCATGCTCAGATAATCCACCCCCCCGTTTTCTATGGTCACATTCAGGTTCTGATCCACGAACTCCCTCTGCCCACACCAGAAGCTCAGGGGGGGTTTGACGAGGCGCCCGCTGCGAGTGTAGATGTTGCTCGAGTCATTCCTGGAGCTGTGCTTTGGGGTTGTGACTGCAAGGGGGAAAAAAAAACCCAAACAAAGAAGAGTTTTGTCCCAAATACTGCATGAAAAATTCAGTTTTGCAGATTTCATAGGCAGAGGAACAAGGCTGTGTTTAAACTGGACTACAAGGTAAATGTAAAACATACCCAAAGTTGTTCTTTTCAAAGCACTGTGATAGAAATACCAGGACTGAAGTAAGAATCTTCCCAAATTATAAAATTTATTGTGGGGAACTTTTTAGTTTTACTTTGTTTAGAAGGTTATAAATACTGTGAAAGTCATTTGAGGAGGGAGAATGATAAAGAAAAGTTGTCACATGGAACAGCTGCTCACTGAGACGGGAGTGAAAAATAAATGGGAGTGATGAGAGAAAAACATTAAAGCTTTTATAGTGCTAGCAAGGAAATCTGGTTGCAGCAGTAACAAACACCACAGCGGGGTTTGGGAAAGGCCCACTGGACAAAGATCCCAGAAAAAGTCAGAGTTAAACCCCAGAGCTGTCAGTGCCCATTAAAGGCAGGGACTGCACTCCGAGGCTGAGCCAAACCAGGGGGCTCAAGAGGTTGTGGCTTTACAGCCATTTCCTGGAAACACAGCCAACAGAATGAACCTTTCCACAACTCACTCCAGCCACCCCCAGGTGCCTTTTCCAAAGGAAAGGATTGTTAAATACTCACAGATGTTCTCATCATTCCCTGGTGATACCTCATAGGTGGAGTTCCTCACCGCAGGTTTCTTTGCGTGGCTCACCGAGCCTCCTGCGGTTTCCAGCACATCAGCTGCCCCCACGGAGTCATTCTCTTCATTTTCCTCCGCACCACTATCTTGATTCCGTTCTTTCCTGATGGTTCGCAGTTTGAGACAAGAAATAATAGCCACTGAGGAAGCTGTTCTTTAACAAACAGTGTAGATGTGCAGCCCTGTGGCCCAGCACAGCAGAGTGGCTTCATGCCCACATCTACAACATTTCCCACTCCTCTGGTGTAACGGCCTTAGAAAGCAGAGTCTCCATGGACCCTCAGAACACTGCAAAGAAAGAGAATCTCCAGAGAAGTTACCTCCTCCTTTCCTCAAGGAACTCGTCCACGAACTCCTTCCACCTCCTGGAGAAGCCGAACGCGAATCGCTTGATGAAGCGGTAGGGGAACCCTGCGGGGAGCACAGGGGGCATTGCCAGCAGCTCAGCAGGGCTGGCACTGCCTCAGGGCACAAAGAACCCCCCGGAGCCTGCTAAACCCAAACACCAGAGGAACTGCCCCACCCTATTCCATCCAGCACGCTCCAGTCACTCTCAGGCCTAGGAAACCTCTGCAGCACCTGAGCCACTCTGCGCACGAGCCTTATGCTGCTACTTTTCCTTCTCAGAATATTAAAATGAAAACCAATCCAAGTTTAATAAAATCTTCAAGACAGAGAGCAGCCAGATCAGGTATTTATCAGCAGGGATCCCAGTGCTGCAAGTGAGAAGGAAACACTGAAGCCACAGACACATCTTTGGGCCTGACAGAGCCAACAGTGAAGGTGTGTTCCATAAAAAATAGTGGAACACACCTGGGGCACACCTGTGTGAGGGGAAGTAACACTGAGGGAAGGGCTGCAGCTGGAAGGGGTGAGGGTCAGGCTGCAGATCAGGGAAAGGTTCTTCCCCCAGAGGGTGCTGGGCACTGCCCAGGCTCCCCAGGGAACGGGCACGGCCCCGAGGCTGCCAGAGCTCCAGGAGCGTTTGGACAGCGCTGCCAGGGGTGCCCAGGGTGGGGTTGTTGGGGGGTCTGTACACGGGTTGGGATGATGATCCTGCGGGTCCCTTCCCGCTCAGGATATTCCATGATTCCAAGTATTTATTCCACCTATGCCACAGAGTATCTTTGTGTCCTCAGAGCTGCCTGTGAGCACTGACAAGCAGCTCATTCCCAGTGAACGTGCCAGAGGAGCACACGGAGCAAGAAGAACAAATCCTGTATCTCCATCCTCATGGAAAGCCCATTTCCTTACAAACCCCACATACTCCAAGCCAAGCTGAACCAGTCTGTAATTATTAAGGCACTCAGAATCAGCAGCTTACCTTCCTTCCTCATGGCAGCTGAGTCTATTTTGCCCTGCAGCAGGTAGACGGCACCCGAGGAGGTTTTCACCTGGTTGTGAGTGACGCGCTCCGTGACGGCGCTGCTGTGCCACAGCAGCTGCTTCTTGTCCCTGGCAAAACACACGACAGCACCCACACACATCACCTCCAGAAGGGATCCCAGCCTGGAATGCTGGCGCTCCATGAGGGAGTGCTGGTGATCCCTGTTTGCGGAGGGATACAGCTGCTGGCAGGATGTGCTCTGGGCTCCTCTCTTGGCCTGGAACTGACACAGCTCTGCCTCGCCTGACACTGGGGCAGGGGACAAACTGAACAGGTCACTGCTGCAGGTGTCATCCATGGGACATCAGCTCATCACTGCAGCCCTGCCTGGTGTGCAGCCTGGTGTGCAGCTTGGACGGGCTTGGAGCAGCCTGGGACAGTGGGAGGTGTCCCTGCACGTGGCAGGGGTGGCACTGGGTGGGCTGTAAGGTCCCTCCCAACCCAAACTGTCCAGAGCTGTTTGATATTTGATTCATTCCTCTGAAGCTTCCTGATTATCTCAGCACAGGACTCTGAAATGATTTCACCAGTAGTTTCCTGGCTCTCCCCCTCTTGCCCACACTAAGGAATTGTCTCTTCCTGGATAAAGCAGTGTCAGCTCTGCACCATCACCTGGTGTTTGGTGCCCATGGTTTACTCTGCATTTAAATGATAAACTGGTTCTTACTTCCTTTTCCCCTCCACACAGATTGCCGTGTTTCCAGCCAGCACTTTAATCCTCCAGCTGCTCAGGCAGATGTTTTTCTGTTCCAGAAAAAAAAAAAAAGGAAAATTAATCATTTAGAAGTATTTATTAGCCAGCACCTCCTCAGTGATCAGATCCAATAACAAAAACATCTCTTTCAGCATCTTCTAAGCTACAAATCTGGAATATTAGAGGATGTCTGATCCTTGGCCACGGTGAGGGAGAACAGAACAAGTCCCTTGCAATCCCAGATTTGCCCAGGGAACAAGGGAAACCCAAGCCTTGTGCTCGTGCCAGGTTCCTAGGGAAGCCCAGGGATGCAGCACTGCTTTCCCAGGATTTACTCAGAAAGGGAGGAAAGCTGCAGGCTGCACACTGCTCTCCTAGGACGAGCTTCTGCTCCAGTTTAATCGAACAGGAGTCTGGATGTTCCATAGGAAAGCCAAGCCTTTCCCCTCTCCATCAGCAGGGCACATTCCTGCATGGATTCATGCCCAGCTGGGAAAGGTCTCTCCTCCCCAGTCTCTCCTAGGTTTGAGCAGGCAGCCAGGAGCTGGCAGGGCCCTTGATCACGCCATGGCTTGTGCACACTACAACAAAAGTGCTTCTTTTACACAAAAACCCCAAACCCTGAACATTCGTCATCTTGGAGTATGGAAAAAAAGAAACCCTTTGGATGGGAAAATTTACTGGTAAAACCTAATGAACTAACAGTTTGTTCTCTTCTGAGTGTTCATTGCTTTTGACAAGAACAGGAATCACTTTGAGCTACATGCAGCCCAGAGGAATTTCTCGTTTTCCCTAAAGGATTCATTTCTCCCACCTCTTTGTGTGCTTTGCCAGCAGGTTGATCAGGAGGAGGTTTATCCAAAGGGACCTTGGGGTCTTCCGCCAGCATCTGCTTCCTTGGAATGTGGGCTGGAGAGGAGAGAATGATGCTACAGAAGCACTGTGAGGGCTTCTCAGGACTAGTCTCCGGTGCCTTTTCCACTGCTGGAGCAGCTGGCTTTTTACTGGGCTGCAGCTCTCTTCTGTCTTCATGAAGCTCTGAACGTTTTGCTTCTCCATTTCCCCACCTTCCTTTCCACTGATCCCCACCTTCCCGAGGGGTGGAGTTTACTTGCACAGGAGCAGTCACTGTACTCTGAGACGTTTCTCCATCAGCATCTACTTCCACAGATTCCACAAGGAAAACATCCACATCATCCTTATCAGAGTCCACGCCCCCTGCAGCCTCATTCCCCGGCTGCTCAGCACAAGCAGGTTGGACTAAAGGATTCTCTGCAGCTGTGGAACGAGGAATATTCTGCTGGCTTGGGGTTGAAGGTGGCGTAGCTGCCCATTTAAAGGGAAAAAAAAAAAAAAGGAAAAACAAAGAAATTAGGGATATTTAAGCATAGGACCAGGCTGCCCGGGGAGTGGGGGATCCCCCCATGCCAGGAGGGATTTAAAGCCCTGTGGATGTGGCACCTGGGGACATGGGGACCAGTTGGAATTGATGGTCTCAGAGGGCTTTGCCAAGCTCAGCAATGCCTCGGTTCTCTGCCTGGAGGAAGTTTGTGTTCTCCAGAGCCACCCCAGTACCTCTGTGCTGCTGCTGCTGCAGTTTCCACTTCACCCGCAGGAAGAACTTCTGGGGGCTTTCCAGCATGGGAGGCTCTGCAGGGAGCACTGCCAGGGGTTCGATCCCGGGAATCTGAGGCCAACCTGACTCTGGAAAATAACCAGACAAAACAACCCCAAAACCCTCTTTCAGTTTGGGGAAGAAAAGCATTTTCATGGGGGTGGGCAATATGATTTTTTGATATGCTTTTTATTAAGAAAACCCACAGAATCCCAGAAAGGTTTGGGTGGGAAGGGACATTAAATCCCATCCAGTGCCACCCCTGCCATGGCAGGGACACCTCCCACTGTCCCAGGCTGCTCCAAGCCCCAGTGTCCAGCCTGGCCTTGGGCACTGCCAGGGATCCAGGGGCAGCCACAGCTTCCACGGGCACCCTGTGCCAGGGCCTGCCCACCCTCACTGTGAAACAGGGCCACATCCAGCTTGGTGTCAGCTGCAAACCTGCGGAGGGTGCGCAGCACCTCACCGTGTCACGGACAGAAACATTGCAGACGTCCTGGGAAAGCCAGCAGGGAGTGCCCAGGAAAATGCCCCAGTGGGATTTCAAACCCCAAACAAGGTTCCACGAACCTTTCTCTTCTCTGCACAGACCGTATGGAATAGTTACAGTAATTTGTTTTGATTTTTTTAGTTATAAACTGGTTTTGAAGGTGTTGCATGGGTCAAGCCCACTCATGAACACAACAGAGGGAACAACCAGAGCCAGACTGAGGCAGAGGGGAGGAAACCCAAAGGGAGGGAATCCTCTACCATACAGAGAAGGGAAAGGACATCAGCAGTGCTACACAGACATTTCAGCACTAAAAAACCTCACCATCCAACCTTTTTTTTTAATCCCAGCCACCTGGGGGGCAACCAGTGCTGGTGCCAGTGCTTTTTACACCCACCAAGGTGCTCTGGCTGCTTTTTCCAGATCCTGAAAGAGCCTTGAGTGGGACATGGAGGGATAATGTTCACACCGGAGACAGCTCTCGCAGGGAAGCTGTGGAACAATCATTGCTCCCCAGCGGTGCCCAGGCTCTGGACTGATGGGTGTTGGTGTCAGGGAGCTTAGTCCTCTCCATGGGCCTTCCCAGGAGGAAGGATTAAGGCAACTGGCAGCATCACTGAGAGCTCTTTCCTATAAACAGATGACTCTAGTGTGTTCCAAACAATCCAGACTGTTTGGGAAAAGGAGCTATTAATAACTCGTGTCATTTGGGATTGTGGACTGGTGTAAGCAAAGAATTAAAAGCCTTAGGAGAATGTGAAAATCAGGGATGTCACTCACTGCAGCACAAGATACCTGAGAGTTCCATGAACTCAGCTTAGATTTACATCTCTGTGCTTTTTATTCCAGGTATTCTGAAGGCAAACAAACCATTCTCATGGAGTCACTGAGGGCCCGTGCAACTCACCTCGTCCCGGCTGGGCGCTGCCCCCCGCCGCCGCCCGGGCCGTGCCGGGCCAGGAGTGCCCGGCCCCGGGGCTCAGGATCACGTCGGTGGCGGCCCTGCGCTGCTGCTCCGCCCGCGCCTTCATTCGTTGGAAGATCTTGGCCGGCGACTCCTGCCCGGGCGGCTCCGGAGCGCGGCGCTTCGGCCGCCGCTCGGCGACGGGGCCGGGCCGGCTGTCGGTGCCAGGCCCGGGCCGGCTGTCGGGGNCCGGGCCCGGTGTCGGGGCCAGCCCGGCGCTCCGACCCCGCGGGCTGCGGGCCCGACGCGCGGCTGTCCCCGGTGGCGAGGCTGCCCTGGCCCCGCAGGAGCTGCTTCAGCGGGGTGAGCGTTCCCGCGGGGATGCTGCTGAGGGACACCGAGCGGAGCGGCGGCCCTCCCCAGGGGGGGCGGCGGCTGGGGGTCGTGATGATGTCGTAGGCTCCCCCGCGGCCGTCCTGGCTGGGCCCCGGTCCC
>VZTF01009716.1:76224-119105 GCA_013397755.1 Cnemophilus loriae | reverse complement strand
GACCGGGGCGGGCTGAGGTGGGGCCGGGGAGGGGCCGGGCCGAGGCGGGGCCAGGCCGGGCCGGGCAGGGCAGGGTCTCCGCAGGAATGGCCGGAACTCACAAGGAGCCTGAGGAGCGCCGTGGGGCGCAGCCGGGGCTCGCTGGAGGATGCCGGGCTGCGGCACAGCCCGGCTGCCCCAGCCGCGAGCGCGGCCGGACGGGCAGGAGCCGCCGCAGGTGGATAACGAGAGGTGCGAGGGGCCGGGCACGGCTGAGCGGCGTCCTGACCCGAGTGAGCGTGCGGGGCTGTGAAAAGAGCGAGCGAGCCACGCTATTAACTGATAAATAGGGGTCTAATTAGAGCGCTGGAAGCCTGGGCGGGCCCTGGTCCGTCCTGGCTGGAAGATTCTGTAGTAGGGGTTCATGCTTCAAGCGGGAAACAGGGGAGGTTACTTGAATAATGCATCAGAAATACACGATGGGTCGGAATGGCAGGGGTACCCAGCTGCAGCCAGCGGCCCGGCTCTCCCTGCTGACAAGCAGCCACGGGGGCAGCAGGTGTCTCTGATTCCTAAAGGAGTCCCAGCAGGTGGGTTAGAAACTCAGCTCTGGGTAAGAAATGACCTCAGCGTGTGCCTGTTAATAACAAACAGCTGCGTTGAAAAGAAGTTGCTATTTTGGGGTCCTGTTTGCTGCTTTGCAGCTTGTTAAATAATGAAGGACTTTGGGTTTATTACAGGAAATTAGCGGCCCAGTTAATAGAGCACACAGGGCGCTGTGCTTGCTGCTCCCCAGGCTTTGAAGGAATTGAGGAGGAGGAAGGCCCAGGGAAGCAGTGCCGGGATCAGCGGCAGGTGAGTGTCGGGGGAGGGGATCGCGAGCTGTTCCGAAGGGATCTCTGCATTTCCTCTCCTGGCACCTGCCCCTGGCCTTGGCTCCTGCGCTGGTCCTGCTGGGGCCTCCCAGGGACGGAACGGGGCTGGCAGATCCGCGGGTGGAAGAGGGAAGGAGAACATGGAAGAGTTACAGCAGGGATGACAGGAACAGCTGTGTTGGGGTGTTACAGCAGTGAAGTGTCTGATTGTGGTTTCTGATGCGCTGACTCCCTACACATGGCACGGCTTCATTAGGCTCATTTGTCCTTAAAAAGCACAAAAAACCTGTTCAATCCGTAATTTACTCCTTATATTTAGTGACATCTTAGTGCTCCCATAGTTTCTTAACTCCTTCCCAGCTCGGCTTTTGCCTAAGTCATCAGAAGCAAAGAAAACTCGTTTTGCTGCGGTTTCTTGCAGAAGCCACTGCTGTGCTTCCTTTCAGGAACAAAAAAAGGATCCACACAAAGTCAAGTGAGGGGAAATTCCTCCTTTCCCGTAACAAATGTGTGCGTGAGGTTTGTGGGTGTAATTTGGGAGTCGTGGAATTCACACAAGTTTTGTCAGAGTTCCTAAGATGTGTTAGCACGGCAGAGCAGGTCCCCTTTGTTTGTGTTAGCAGATGCCAGTGGAGCTTCCCAGATGGAATCCCAGACTGGTTTGGGCTGGAAGGGACCTTAAATCCCACCCAGTGCCACCCCTGCCATGGGCAGGGACACCTCCCACTGTCCCAGGCTGCTCCAAGCCCCAGTGTCCAGCCTGGCCTTGGGCACTGCCAGGGATCCAGGGGCAGCCACAGCTGCTCTGGGAATTCCAGCCCAGCCCCTCCCCACCCTCCCAGCCAGGAATTGCTAATTCCCAATATCCCATCTAAATTTCCCTTGTGGCAAAAATACTCTTTTTTTCACAAATAGCATTTCTTGAATCATTTTTAAGCTTGTTTGCTGTTTATTCCACAAAGGAAGAGATCTGGTTCGCTACTCAGAGAAGAAAGACTAATCCAGCCTAAGTAGGAAAAGCTGCTGAGGATAAAAGAGTTAATTCGGTTTTTGTTGAGTGTGTGGTTGGCTCAGCAGCTGTGGGTGGTTCTGGGGCAGAGCAGGTGCTCCTGGAGACAATAAATGCAGATTTAGCTCAGCGCCACACCTCTTAAGTGACTTCTCAGCTGCTTGTGCTGTGGGTTTAAAAGGAGAAAAGTGCATTTTATTGGGATTTATCCGTGTGCATCTCAGCAGCTGCCAGAAAGGACCTGAAATTGGCAGTCCTGCTGCTTCTCTTTGGAAAGGTGGCTGATGCCAATCCAAATCTTCATGGCAATAAAAGAATTAATCATGGGACATGGATCGTGATTGCACTGTGAAGGGTTTTCCAAGCCCCCTTCCAGATTTGTGCCTCTGCAGTTCCCAGTGGAGGTGCGACCCAGGCAGCCCAAGTTTCCTGCCTTGGGTGGGATCAGCTGCTTCGGCAGCAGCTGCACAAATACGACCCCACACGTCTGTGGTGTGGATTGAACAGCCCAGCCACCTCAGCGAGATGTGCAGTGTGGGGTTAAACTGGGGGAAACCCCAGAGCACCCCTTGCATGCTGCTTGCCTGAGGGATGTGTGCTTTCCCGTGATTTTTCATGGAAATATTTAAGGTTTTTCCCTTCTTTGGGAGGCTCCTTTGACTGGTCTCGTCATTGAATCAATCCTATAAATTATATATATTAAGCATAGAGGTATGAGAATAAATGTTTCTCCATTCAGCTTTTTGGGATCTTAAATCAACTGATTGTACAGAAACAAAACCCTAATGCTTGGGGCAGCTGGAAGAAAATACTCATATTTCATATATTTGTACATATATAGGTGTGGTTTATTAGTGGCTTTAGAATGCAGAAATACAGAATAATCTTCATTAAACCTAAGGAAGCCTTTTCCTGCTGCAAATCCCTGCTGGATTTCATTGTATCTCGGACTGACAGGACTCCCCACGCTCTGCTTGGGGGGTTTTATTCTTATTTCTTCTTTTCCTCCCCTGGTTTAGTGTTATTTATGTTNATATATAACTCTATATAGTGTTATGTTCCTAGTATATATAAATATACGATATATATGTACTATATAATATAACTGTATGTATTATATAATACAAATATATAACTCTATATAGTGTTATTTATGATCTCAGTATATATAAATATACTATATAATATAAATATATATACTATGTAATACACTAATATATAACTCTATATAGCATTATTTATGTTCTCAGTGTCTATAAATATACTATATAATATAAACATATGTGCTATATAATACACTAATATATGACTCTATAGCATTATTTATGTTGTCAGTATATATAAACATACAATATATACATAATATAACTATATGTACTATATAATACACNATGTAATACACTAATATATAACTCTATATAGTGTTATTTATGTTCTCAGTATATATAAATATACAATATATATACTATATAATATAAATATATATGCTATGTAATACACTAATATATAACTCTATATAGTGTTATGTTCCTAGTATATATAAATATACTATATAATATAAATATATGTGCTATGTAATACACTAATATATAACTCTATATAGTGTTATTTATGTTCTCAGCCCGCTGCTCGGGGGGTGGAAGGAGGGAGTGGAGAAGGAGGCTGTGCTTTAGGGATAGCAGGAAAATAACGACCGAAGGTCACTCCTGGAGCAGCCGTGGGGCTGGGGTTCCTCGGGGAGGGAACGAACATTCCCTCTGCATCCCGGGGAGGGCGGGGCTGCCCAGCATTCCGGGGGAAGGGAAAGCGCCGAGGAGCGGTGCGGGGGCCGCGCTGTCCCCGCGAGGTGGCAGGAGCTGCCCGGCCGCGGCCCTGCCGCTGCCAGCGGCGTTACCCCGGGCGCCGGGGGCAGCCGGCCCGCAGCCGGCCCTAACCGTGCCCCCCGGGATGCTCGGGAACGGCAGCCGGGCTGGGGCACAGCGGAGCCGAGCATTCCCGGGATCGGGAAAGCTGTGCGTGCTCATCGCACACGGAGCAGCTGCTGCTGCTCTCCTGCTCGCACATCCCCACACACCACGGGAGCGTTCTGGCTGAATTTGGCTGCCACGTGGGGCACAGAAATGACTTTGCCAGGGGCAGGACCCAGGGAAGGGCTGGAGCTGGGCCAGGGAGGGTCAGGCTGCAGATCAGGGAAAGGCTCTTCCCCCAGAGGGTGCTGGGCACTGCCCAGGCTCCCCAGGGAATGGGCACGGCCCCGAGGCTGCCAGAGCTCCAGGAGCGTTTGGACAGCGCTGCCAGGGGTGCCCAGGGTGGGGTTGTTGGGGGGTCTGGGCAGGGCCAGGAGCTGGACTGACCCCTGTGGGTCCCTCACAGCTCAGGATGTTCTGGGACTCTGTGAATGATTTCTGATTTGAAAAGGAGCCAGCCCCAGCTCTCAGGGAGTTGTTCTGGTGCCTGTCACCTCTGTGACAACCCTGTGCCTTCCCTCCCACCTGCAACGGTTTTGCTGTACGAGCTTCCAGCTGCTCCCTCCTCAGCTGGAGCGAGGAGCAGCCCTCCCTAGGAGCAGGTACCCCCACGGGCTCCCGAGGGCTGCCGCCAGTCCTGTCCCACAGCTGTCATAACCTGAGCTCATTTTTAACTCACCTCTTACTTTTCCCGCTGCTGCTGGAGTGCATTCCCAAATATTCCCTGTAGTGCTTGGCTGCTGCTTTCTTGTTTCAGTGTAAGTGTGTTCCTGGCTGATTCCTAACCCCTGGTGCTCGTGCTGGCCCTGCCTTTTACCCCTCTGATTCTCTCCTTTCCCGGAGATTCTTTCCCTGGTTGTCCCTGGAGAACAATCCCAGCCTGTCCCAGCTGGAAGCCCTGAGCCAGGCACTGCTGCTGCTTCTGGACTAGTTTATCTTTGAGTTTGGGGTTTGGAGCTCTGCCTGCACAGGAGCAGGAGGAATTCCCTGTCCTCCTGGTGAGCATCTTCCCCTGCGTCTCCTTAGAGTGAGAATTTCCAGTTTGGTTGTTAGTTACAATTCTGGCACGAGATGTTTCCTTGGGGCGTTCAGGTCTAGTTTTTCTCAAATGCAATCACCATGCTGGTAATTAATCTGCCACCCAAAGCCCCTCACTATCCTCGTGTTCCCTGGCTGCTCTGTCCCATTAAACATTCTGGAGCTTTTGGGGGCTGCTCACAAGAAGTTTTGTGAAAATGCTCTGTGATTAGCTTAGGTTGTGGTCAGTTAATAATCTTATTTAAACAGTGATTGAATAGAAAGTATTTAGTTAGTATCATTAAAAATGAATATTCCCCTCAGCATCTTTGCTAGCACAAAAGACAAATATTTGTTTTATGCATTCTCCGAGAGTTACTACATTGATTCCCAATAACAGATCCAAGCTATTACAATCATTTCCCCTGTTATTCTTTTAATACATCCTTGTTGCCCTTTCCCTTATTGGTGAGGATTTATTTTTGCTCGTTTCTGTAACTTTCCTTATCTTTTGAGTGTTTTTCCTAAGTGATCCCTTTGAGTCATCTCCACTGGTTGCAAGGCTGATTTTGATTTAAAGACAGATTTATTGTGCCTGTTATTAATAAACAGCACATTGTGATGATGGGGTGTCCTGGTTTGGGCCGGGATAGAGTTAAATTCCCTCCCAGCAGCTGGGACAGTGATTTGGATTCAGGATGAGGATAAGGAAGAGCTGGGGTTGAACCACCATCCCTGCAAGGTGAGATGTTTTCCCAGTGCCATGACCTGCCCCAAGATTTGGCAAGAAGTTATGCAGAAGTAACAAAGGAAATAAAAAATTCTTGTGGCTCATAATTAGGGCTGTTTCAAAGAGGATTTTGCTGTGGTGGTGATTTCCAGGCAGTGAAATTGCAGTGTTTCCATTCGTGGAAGAGAAACCACCTCAGAAATAACAAGTAGATCAAACTTGTGCGTCTGAGCAAGCCCTGAGCTGAAGTGGTGTAAAACAGGACAGTGCTTAAGGCAGAGCCCTCTGCTTTTCCTGTTTATTTTGGTTTTTTCTTCACCAAGGCCTCAGCCACTGCTGGAAAGACTCCCTGTGTAATTCCCTGCTAATTGGAAATGGGAAAAAAAATGTTCCCCTCAGCTCTTTAAACCAAGAGTTGGTAATTTCATTCTCTCCTAGAGTGTTACTCCAGTGGTGATGAGATTTAGCCTAATCTGCATTAATGCTGCCTTTTAGCATCGGTTTAGGCAGGAGCCCAAAACCCCACCTGGAGCTCCACAGGGCTGTTCTGGAACAGGCACAGAGCTGGAGATCCATCCTTTATAGGGAATAATAAATGTTAATGCACTCCTTAGCATTTCAATGTCACGATTAAATATTCCAGAGCCTTATTAATTGAATATTTTATATTCCTGCAAATGGCCTTGATCCTCACAATGGCATACTAATTCCAAGGGAAAGGAGAGGGAACACGTTCAGATTCCTGCAAGGAGTCACTGCAAACGAGGCTTTTAGAGCTGACTGCATTAATGGGTTCTTGGGCAAGTTATTGAGCATGAAGCAGGGACGTGGAGGCAATGTGGATGTGTTTGCATTAGGGATTTATGGGGTTCCAGAGTCACACGGGTGATTTGCTGTTGGTACTGCAAGGAAAAGCTCAGTAATGGATTTTCCCTGGGGATTAAAATTCTGTAGCTCTCAGTCCCCATCCCATCAGTGACAGCAGCTGGTGATTCTGGGGGGTAGAGCTGAACCCTCTTGTTAGAATTTAAGGAACTTCCAGGCTTCTCCTGACCTAAGTTCATGAAGAGTGGGAAGGTTTGACAAGGTCCCAGAGGGAATTCATGGCCCTGTTCAGGAGATGAGGAGGAGCAGCCCAGGGAGCTGGGAAAGGGGCTCAGCCTGGAGAAAAGGAGGCTCAGGGGGGACCTTGTGGCTCTGCACAACTCCCTGACAGGAGGGGGCAGCCGGGGGGGGGCGGGCTCTGCTCCCAGGGAACAGGGACAGGAGGAGAGGGAACGGCCTCAGGCTGGGCCAGGGGAGGCTCAGGGTGGACACCAGCAGGAATTTCCCCATGGAAAGGGGGGTCAGGCCTTGGCAGGGGCTGCCCGGGGAGGTTTGGAGTGCCCATCCCTGGAGGGGTCACCTGGAGATGGCACTCAGAGCGCTGGGCTGGGGACAAGGTGGGCACTGGGCACAGCTGGGACTCGATGGGCTGGGAGGGCTTTTCCAGCCTCAGGGATTCCAACATTCCCAGTTCAGTTTTCTCCTGGCAGAACTGCCATGCATGGTGGCAGGGAGTACCTGTTACTACAAATTTCAAATACATTTCTTGCTTTTCTTCCTCACATACTACAAAAATAGTAATTAACAAATAAATAAGCCATTAAAACTCTGCCGGAGGCAGCCAATTCTGCCCCTTCTCTTGTGGGGCTGAAGTTCATCAGTCCATGTATGGTGAAATTTAGTGTCAGATGAGGAGTTTTTACCCCACTCTTTTATGGCTATCCCAGCTTTCCATCCACTGAGACTCAGCACTGGTGGCATCTCTTTCCTTCCCATCTCTCCTATTTTGATAAAATCTGATTTTACTGCAGCACTTTCAAGACAAAAAGAAGAAAAACCTGTTAATAAAATTATTTTGCGAGAGCATTGGTGTCCCAGCTGGGCCTGGGAATTATCCAGGAGGCTGGAAAATCAGCAGCTGAGAGGGAAGCAGTGATGCAGGGAGCCACTGTGGGTTGCCATGGCTACTCCATCCGTGTGGCTCCAGTGTCCCTTTGGATGGCTTCATTCCAGAGCTGGGGCACTGCTGGCAGTGCTGGCACTGAGCCCGCCAGGTCCGGGCACACTGGGTGGCCCAGCGCCACCAGTGGGGGCTGGGAGGAGCAGGCAGGGCACTGGGGGTGTCCAGGAGGGCACTCTGGGGTTTGGAGATGCTCAGGAGGATGAGGAGCAGCTCCGTGGGCTGTGGGAAGGGTCCCTGAGTCAGGATTGCTGCCCAGCACCGGCTCGGTTCCCAGGGAGGGAGGGGTGACACCTGGAACCCTCGATTTTCAGGGGTTTAAGTTCCCTTCAAGCGTTCTTCATGCGGGATTTGTTCAGTCTGTTACTGCAGTGGTGCTGGTACCGATCCCCCTTCCCTGGCAGTGCTGGGATCCCTGGGCTCCACAGGAGAATCCCGAGGCCTCCACCAGGGTCTGTTGCTGTCACTAAAGAACTTCAGGAGAAGATGCTCCTAGGAGCTGGAGTGGTGACTTTGATTAGACAAAACAGGAGTTTAGATTGGATATTAGGAATAAATTCTCAGCTGGGAGGGTGGGCAGGCCCTGGCACAGGGTGCCCACAGAAGCTATGGCTGCCCCTGGATCCCTGGCAGTGCCCAAGGCCAGGTTGGATGGGGCTTGGAGCAGCCTGGGACAGTGGAAGGTGTCCCTGCCTGTGGCCCTGGATGAGTTTTATCCTCCCTTCCAACCCAAACCATTCTGGGATTCCATGAAAATCAGCTTTGCCAATGAGCAGATAATCAAGAAAAGGGAAGGAGCAGAATTTGGATATTGGACTAACTGTAGAAAATAACTGGAATATTCTGTCTTCTTTCTGGAGCATTAGCAACAGGTCTAAAAGGACACTCTGACATTTTAGCCTTTCAGAGGCTGCAGAAGGGGAGGTTTGTGTGTTAGGAAGTGATGGATGATGCTCCTTGCTAAGTGCTTTTATTCTCTCGAGGTGTCTGGTGCAATAAAGCCAAGCCCTTCCCTCTCAGGCACTCGCACCTCGCCTGGCGCTGCCCTTTGAGTTCCTCCCGGTGATCCCTCCTGGCCACAGCGGGGCCCGAGCTCTCGCTTGATTGATACAGATGCTGACAGATCAAATCTCCGTTTGCCTGCTGAGGGGAAAGCAGCCCTCGTAAGGTCTCTTTCCTCAGGGCCGATGGGTTAAATTGGGCAAACAGCTCCCTTCCTCCGGAGCTGTGAAGGATTTCAGAGCATTACAGCTTCATGGTCTGTGCTTTTCACTGGAATTATTGCTCTGTAACCCCCTGGAATGTATTTACCTCAGCTTTCACTGGCAGCGTTCCTTTGGAACACAAAGAGCAGCAGGAACAGAGCTGAGCAAGCAGAAATGTGCCAATTTTTCAATTGCCAGCCCTAAAATGTGGGATGCAGGCACTGCTTCACCTGGGCGGTGCTGGCTGCTGCCGAGGAGGTGACTTTTATCTCCTGTCGCAGTGCACTGGCAGGGCTTGGCACTGGCTGGGTGCTGCTGATCCTCCTGAGGGTAATTTCCATTCCTTACAGTCCTGGAATGCTTTGGGCTGGAAGGGACCTCAAATCCCACCCAGTGCCACCCCTGCCATGGCAGGGACACCTCCCACTGTCCCAGGCTGCTCCCAGCCCCAGTGTCCAGCCTGGCCTTGGACACTTCCAATCCAAGCCATCCGTGTGGTTCTGTGACTGCTCCCAGGGCAGCTGTGGGATTTGGAGCCCATTCCCTCTTTCTGTGGGAGTGGACAGGCAGCTTGGGATACGCTCGGTGCATCCTGTAAGGCAGGGCAGGACCCTAATGCATAATCCCAGGTGGCTTTGGGATGATTCCTGCCTTTCTGTGCTTGTCCTCTCTGGAAAACAAAGCCAACAGTCCCATTCCTTACTCCTGCTCCTTGAGCCTGGCTTTGTTTGTGTGTTCCCAGTGCCCCAGACGGCAGCTGAGCCATCACTGGGTGACAGGAAATGTGCCTTGGGGTGGGATAATGATGCTGGGACAAATCCTTGCCTTTTTGTGTCTCCACTTGGGCTCTGGAGTTGTGCCTTGCTGACCTGTCTGAGCCGTGCCAGGCCCTGCGCTGCTCCTGAGGGAACCGAGCCTTTCCCAGACCAGACAGGGTGTGAATTTCCACAGGATCTCTTGTCAGTCCTTCCCAGAGCAGGGAAAACCGCCCTTCCCCGTGGTGTATCCCTCGCTCCTGGCACAGCTGCAGGAGCGGCACCTGAGCTGCATTAATCACACTTGCAAGGTCTTTATTCATGCTGACATCTGGCAGGATAAAGAGCTTGTTTCATCCTTATGTTCCCCTCATCTCAGGGTGTTCTCCCTTCCCAAATCAGTTGGGATGCCTGGAGGAGATCTTGGAGTGTCACAAGTGAGTTGAGAACGTAAAATTGGGAAGCAGCTGTGAAACCAGTCCTCAGGAAAGAGGAGACACAGGTGGGCTCACGGTGTGGGGAGAGGGAATGGGCAGCTCCCCTCAGCTGGAGCCTTTCACAGCCCTGGACACGATAAAAATGAAAGCAAGAAAGAGTGCAGCACTCCCTGTTAGTGATAAGTTACATTATTGAGGGATTTTTCACCACCTCATGCTGTGTATCATGAAATTACAGCGAGATAAGCAAAGTTTTATTTGCCCACTGTCTGGGAGACAAAGTCTTTTAGTTGAGATTCAATTCCTACCACCCACGTTTCTGGAATTATAAATGTAATTAACTGACTGTGGTGTGGCAGTGACAGCTTGGAAGTGCTAAACTGCTGAAGTTTTGTATGGAAAAAAATCCATCCTTGTGCAAGCTGGAGGGGGCTTTTGCTGGCTGCTCTCCCTGGGAAAAGAAAGGCAAAGAGCCCATTTTTTTCCCATAAAGGAAAAACAGTTTTGTTGTTTAAAGGCTCTGGGATGTTTCCAAATTGTTCTGTTAAGAAGCTGGGAAATAAATACATATTGTAAAATGGATTTAATTTGGGCTGGCACTAAAAGTCACGATGAAACAGGGATCATAAAAAGCCTGTGAGAACTCCAGGCTGGGAATGGACATTCCCAGGCATTTCTCTCTCCGTGGGCTCCATATTGCCTGGAAAAGAGGAGTGATTTTGGGGATGGCACAAGGTGATGCCCAGTTTATTGCTGGAAAGGCCCTGGAATGCAGCCCCTGAGTGTGTGCAGCACCCACCAGCCACAGTTCCCACACCCCCCGTGCCACAGGCGAGTCCAGGGTCACCAATCCTGTTTCCCAGTGCCCTTTGGAAGTGAGGGATACAGGAGTGACCATCCCAGCATCATCTACTGCACCCGTCCTGTCCTCCCAGCCACACCCACCATCTTCATGTTGGCATCTGCTACTTGGGGAACTTCCAGGAGCATTTCAGTGCTGCTTTTCCTGGCTCTGGCAAAGTATTGTGAGCATTCCATGGATTTGGGATGTCTGCAGAGCACCATTTCCATGCTGAGGGGTGGCATTCCCTTCACAGGGACAGTGGGCAGAGTCCATGTCCCAGTTTTCTAGGGCGGAAGGCAGATGGAAATGACATTCCTGGAACAAACAACGGAGAACAAGGGTTGTGTCAGCTTCTGGGAATCCGCTGGGAAGCAGAGCAGGATTTGTCCTGCAGATCCAGGAGTCACCAGGAGCCTGGCTGGGCTTGCACAGCCCAGGCCACGTCTGGGGAGGCAGCAGAGGGAATTGTGCTCAGGACTGTGTCCCTGGATCCCTCGAGGCAGTGGCATTGGAAAGCCCACATTCCTTCAGCTCTACTTTGTGTTCCTGGGGTTTTTGGGTTTGCATTTTAATCCAGCTGAATCCCAAAGTCTTGCCATTGGCATGACATTAACAGTGTCATTCAGAGAGATTTTACCACAAGGGACTCAGCCTTGTACAGGACAAAAAAGGCATTACAGACTATTTCTTCCTATAGGGGATCTTGGATTTTATTCCAGGCTGGATGCTGTGCTCCATTCAGCACCACCTTCTTCCCCAAAGCCACGAGCTTCTGGTTTCTCTTTGCTTGTCCTCATCCTTCCTCATCATTCCCTGCTCTTTTCTGCTAGGCGGCCTGGTCCACCCAGGTTTTTTAACGCAGTTCCCATCCCTATTCTTTCAGCCAGACCTTGGGCCTTTACCTTCACTCGTGATTTCCTCTGCAGTTGTTTTTAGAAATAGAATCCCAGAATCCCAGACTGGTTTGGGTTGGAAGGGACCTTCAAGCCCATCCAGTGCCACCCCCACCATGGGCAGGGACACTTTCTGCTATCCCAAGTTGCTCCAAGTCCTGTCCAGCCCGGCCTTGGACACTTCCAGGGATGGGAGTACCACAGTAGCCTGCTTATTGCGGGGGAAATGTTCCGGAAGGATCAGCTTGGGACTGACCTGGCACAGAAAATGTAAACCTTGTCCATATAAGCACTGAAAAGGTCCTACAGTGAGAAACACCAGGTAACTTCCTTAAATCTAATGTATCCTCCTCTTTTGAGTCATTCTCCCTTCCAGGGAGCAGGGTCAGGCACTGTGGGGCTGTGGGAATGCCCAGGCAGGGATCCCAAATTCCAATTCAAACTCTCTTTGCCAGGATCCTGCCTGCCCTGAGCCCGGGGGCAGGGGGAGAGCACTGGAGCACTCCAGAGGTGGGCCTGGGTGTTAACCAGACCTAACTGCTCCTGGCCTCAGTCAGCAGGGATCCATCCATTCCACAGGAAAACCCTGGAGACACTGAATGGAAAACGGTGGAAGTGAGTGTGGGAGTGGGTGCCCAGAACAGCTCAACAGTTGCTTGCACAGAGCCTGGTTTTGTGTTTCACTCTGAGAATACAAACCCCGTGGATCCTTTCATTTTATATATAAATAAATATAAACGAGAATCTGATCTGTGTGAAACTCAGCTCCCTTCTGCCTTCCCCCAGCTCACCTCAGGGTTCAGCTGGGCTGGGGTTTGCTGCCCTGACCTCTCTTACTCCACCCCAGGGGACCCAACCCCCCTGGGTATTCCCTCCACATCCTCCAGGTCGCTGCCTGCCCCAGAAACTCCGCGATGCAATTTCCCACCGTTGAGCACAGGAGCAGCGAGTCAGCCCTGGAAGTTTATTTCTAGACCCTGCAGATGCACAGTCCTTGCATTCCATTAACCAGGGCGGGAATGGGATGAATTCTTGGTCCAGTGCTGTGTGAAATGCTGGGGGTTTTTGCTGGAGTCTGCACTGGTTTAACCTGTGACAGGTGATTAATGATTCAGCTGCCAGAGGGTCACTGATGGCTGCTGTAGGGCCTGTGTGGAACACGTGTGCTCAGCCACCTCCTGCTCCTTCAGTACATTAATTTAGTCTTGTTTAGAATAATTAGTCCAAATGTTCAGCATCCCCACATTTGCCAAGAACTGTGGAACCAGCCTCGTTCATCTGCAGCAGCAGGTCCTGCGAGGGGACGAGGCCAATGCTTCCTTCTTCCTTCTGCTGTTCTCTTCCCATCTGTGTTTTGGCCACAGATTTAGGCTGCAGGGCTGGAAGGCTCTGCCTGGGCTTCCCTCACTGCTGGGCCTTGGGAGCATCCCTGAGTGATGATCACTGGAGAGTGGAATGGGTTTGGTCCTTGCCCCCGTGGGCAGCAGGGTTCTGCTGACTCTCCAGTAGAGATTTGTTTAATTTGTTTAGGTTCTTCGCACAGTTTGTTCTGCTGTGTCACAGTTCTCCTAAGTGTCACACAATCCCCAGNTCTCCTCCTGTCCCTGTTCCCTGGGAGCAGAGCCCGACCCCCCCCCGGCTGCCCCCTCCTGTCAGGGAGTTGTGCAGAGCCACAAGGTCCCCCCTGAGCCTCCTTTTCTCCAGGCTGAGCCCCTTTCCCAGCTCCCTCAGCCTCTCCTGGGGCTCCAGACCCTTCCCAGCTCTGTTCCCTTCCCTGCTCCAGCCCCTCCAGGTCTCTCTTGCCGTGAGGAGCCCAGAACTGGCACAGGACTCGAGGTGCCCCAGCAGCGCCAGCTCAGGGGACACCCCGGGCATCATTCGTGGTTGTGAGGAGACCATCAGCAGGGGCGGGGTGGCAGCACAGCAGTGACAGTCCCCTGCCAGCGCTGCTGAAGGACCCAGTGATGAGGGACATGGAAATGCAGCCACGCTCAGAGCACCGTGCTCACCCTCTGGAGTCGTTCCCGTGGGAGAGCAGAAGGAAGGGGAGTGGCAGAGTCAGGGCACCGGGAATGTGGCTCTGGAGCAGCTGTGGGAGTTCGGAGAAGGAAGGCTCTCCAGTCACAGCACGTGCACGGCGACTCGGCCTCCCGAGATCTGAAAGCCATTAATCATGTGGAATTAAGGCAGTTAATCAAGTCTCAGGAACTGACAAAAGATTGTCCCTGAGGCTTTTTTTACCTCCAGTCTCTTTGGAAAATGATGGTTTCAGCTTTCCACTCGGCTGCCCCCGCGGGCGGAGCCGTCCCTTCGGCAGAGCCCAAGGTCAGCCCTGATCCGGAGCCCCGCTGGGACTGGCACTGCCGTGCTGGGGTCACCCAGGTGCCAGCCGGGATTCCAGCAGGTGCTGCACACATCAATTCCCTGGCTGGAAGCTGAAGTATTTCCCAGCCGCTGCACCGAAGGAGCTGCGGGCGGGGATGTGGAGCTCGAGGCTCAGGCTCTGCTCACGCTCTCCGAGCTCGTGCTGGAACACTAATTCAGCTCATCTTTTCTCATTACATAATTTATGTAATTAATTTCAAATTGAACTGCTCCAGATGCTGATTCTGCCCTCTTGGCTGGCTGCTGCTTTCTTCCCATCAAACCCGACCAGGGGCTGATGCCCCTGCCCAGAGCTGCTTCCTGCATGGAATTTCGGTGGTGAATGCTCCAGGGGCAGATCCCACATGGACAGAGAGGGGCCTGAGGCCGCACCTGGTGCAGCCTTCCCACCTCAGAGCCCTCTGGAATGTGTGTAACAGGAGCCCCGGGTCATGTCCCAGCTGGGCAGTCACAGCACAGAGCTCGTGGATGCTGGAATGAAGACATTAAAAGCCCTGGGAACAGGGAATTGGGGAAGTCCTCGGGATGTCACTGTCACCCCCATCCACACAGGGCTGATGTTGAGAGGTCCCCGTGTGAAGCTCCCCGTGCAGATCTCTGGGGTTTGTGGGCAGTGCAGCTTGGAGGGAAGGACACTGGGAAGGGAAACGGGGCTTCAGGTGGGCTTTGGAGACTTTGATGAGAGGCCAGGGACACAGGAAGGGCAGGGATAGATGGGATACTGGGAGTTAGGAATTCCTGGCTGTGAGGGTGGGGAGGCCCTGGCACAGGGTGCCCAGAGCAGCTGTGGCTGCCCCTGGATCCCTGGCAGTGCCCAAGGCCAGGCTGGACAGGGCTTGGAGCAGCCTGGGACAGTGGGAGGTGTCCCTGCCATTCCCTCCTTCCCGGATGGAGCAAAGAGCAGCTGTTGTGTGTCCTCTCCCAGGACTGCTCTGCAGCAGGGTTATCCTCTCACCGTTCCCGTGTGGATCAGGGCTCAGGACCGTTGTCCCCATCTAGTTCTGCTGGGGGCAGTGACAACAGCCCAGTGCCAGGAGCAGATCCCAGGGGCCGCAGCTGGGGCACACCGGGACATCCCGTCCCTGCTCCCTGCAATTGCCAGCAGGAGCAGCAGGTGGCGGGCCCGGCCTGGGTTTCGTTCCTGCTCCCAGCCGCAGGAGTGGCCCGGGAGCAGCAGCACGGCAGCCCTGAGCTGCTGTTCGAATGGGTGTGTGTGGTCCTGGCACGGGCGCTGGGACACGAGGGGACAGCTCCTCCTGTGCTCCTGATGCAAACGCTTCGCTCGGATTTGCCAGGGACTTGTCCCTCTGAACAGACTTCCCAGCCTTTTCCACCGTGGGAGGGGACATTCCAGTGCTCGTCCTGCCGAGGACTGGGATTAAAGTGAGCACAGGCAGTGGATGCTCTCCTCAGCTGAGTGGGGGAGTGCAGTGGGAGAGGTTCTGGTGGATGCTCTGCTCCGACTGTTTCACCTCATCCCTTCAAGTCTGGGGCAGGGTTTGGAATTCACAGAATCCCGCAGTGGTTTGGGTTGGAAGGGACCTTAAATTCCACCCAGTGCCACCCCTGCCATGGCAGGGACACCTCCCACTGTCCCAGGCTGCTCCCAGCCCCAGTGTCCAGCCTGGCCTTGGGCACTGCCAGGGATCCAGGGGCAGCCACAGCTGCTCCGGGCACCCTGTGCCAGGGCCTGCCCACCCTCCCAGGGAACGATTCCTTCCCTGTATCTCACCTGAATTTCTCCTCTGTCAGTTTGAAGCCATTCCCTGTGTCCTGTCCCTCCCTCCCTTGTCCCAAGTCCCTCTCCAGCTTCTTTGCAGGCCCCTTCAGACACTAGAGGGATGAATTGCCAGGGAGTCCTTGGAATTTTCAGCTACTTTAAGCCTCTCCAGTGACCTGACTTGCTGTTTTTCATATTTTTTAATCATTCTGTGGAGAATAAATTAGCTCAGGTAGGAGATGTGGCTACAGGGAAGATAAAGAGGTCAGGGACTGTCCCTCAGGTCTGTGGTACCTGCTCACAGCCCTCTTTGACCTTAGGAAAGAAAAAAGTTGGTAAAAATTGGAGTTATTCAGTTTAACTGAGAAAAATAAGCAGACACAGCACAACAAACCTGTCTTTGTGGACAAATTAATTTGAACTAAGTTACAGGAATAACTTATATTTTTCTGTGATTACTTCAGGGGGGAAATTAAAAAAAATTTTTTGCAGAATGTGGCAAGAGATGACCTCAACACTTCCTGGGAAAACCTGAACAATGGAGACATTTGGATAAGGCTGGAAATGCTACCAGGACATTGGGTTGTGCCGAGCACATGGACACCGCTCCCAGGGATGCACAGGGGGGATTGCTGGGGTGCCTGTGCAGGGCCAGGAGCTGGGCTGGATGATCCCTGTGGGCCCTTTCCCACTCAGGATATTCCATGATTAAGAGCAGGATTCGGGTTGGAATATTCTCCCATGATGTTCTGTGCATCCCTCTCGTTAGGATTCCATGGCGTCCCTTCCTGTGGGAGGCATTAATGTGGGATTGGGGGCTGGAGCACCGCAGGGGTGACACTGGCAGGGATTTGGGGGGCTGGAGCACAGGAGGGGTGACACTGGCAGGGATTTGGGGGGCTGGAGCACCGCAGGGGTGACATTGGCAGGGATTTGGGGGGCTGGAGCACAGGAGGGGTGACGCTGGCAGGGATTTGGGGGGCTGGAGCACAGGAGGGGTGACATTGGCAGGGATTTGGGGGGCTGTGTCAAGATACGAGAGTGAGATCCACGGTGGAACGTGTTCTGGAGTGCTGCATCTGGGCCTGCAAAGACCCTTTCCGAGGGGTGCTTGTCTCTCCCAGGTCTCATGTGCCCCTCCTGTGTCCCTGACCAGCCCAGCCCAGCTCTGGGAATGGCTCCCCTGCTCCCAGCAGAGTTTTGTGGATTCCTGCTCAACGCACCAAATGCCTGAAATCCTCCTGGAGAGCTCTGGTGCTTCCCAAGGGAAACAGAGATGCCCTGACGTTTGTCCACAGAATCACCCTGCTCTGAGCACAAATCCTGTGAGGGAGCTGGAAAGGGGCTCAGCCTGGAGAAAAGGAGGCTCAGGGGGACCTTGTGGCTCTGCACAACTCCCTGACAGGAGGGGGCAGCCGGGGGGGGTCGGGCTCTGCTCCCGGGGAACAGGGACAGGACAAAGGTGGTTTAGTTCGGATACTGGGGAGAAAGGGTGGTCAGGCAGTGGCACAGCTGCCCAGGGCAGTGCTGGAGTCCCCATCCCTGGAGGGATTTCAAAGCCCTGTGGGTGTGGCACTTTGGGGACGTGGGGCAGTGGTGGCCTTGGCAGTGCTGGGGAATGGTTGGACTTGATCTTGGAGGGCTTTTCCAACCTCCAGGATTCTGTGATTCCAAGAGCAGAGCCCCGATGTCCTGGCAGTGCCCCCCGAGCGCTGTCAGTGCCGTGTGAGCCCCTCTGCCCCTCCGTGCCACGTCCCTCCGGGCACAGCCCGGGCAGTCCCTGTGTGCTGGGGCACTGCACAGTCCTGGGGGGATGTCCCTGCAGGGGGACAGACGGGACACTGGGACAGGGGGACAACAGCATGGCCCTGCTGCTCTGGGAGCACTCTGGGGGTGCTGAGGGGTGCAGGGGGTGCCCACAGAGCAGCAGGGCACGAGAGCATGGCTGGTGGCTCCACCTGGGTGAAATGCATTTCCCTGGCTGCTTGGTATCTCTCAGGGCAGCCTGAGTGAGCCCAGGATCAGCTCTGGAGGTTCAAACCACGTCGTTTTCAGCACCCAGTGCTGCTTCTCTGCGCTGTGGCTGCCTGGAGAAGGGAGGCGAGGCTGCTCCTCACTGTTCCACCTCCCTCCCCCAGCCCTGAGAACACAGCAGCACGAGTAATGGACTAAGGAGCCATTTGGAGGGATTTGAAAGCCCTGTTGCACACCAGTCTGCAGTGTCCTCACTCCATTAATATTCCGGGGAGAGGAGTGTAACAGAGCCATCTCGTGATTACTCTGCTGATTACGGGGCATCATTATCTGTCCCTCTCGGAGCTCTCAGGCAGCTTTGAAGCTGAAGACAAATAATGGAGGTGCAGAGCAGAGAGCACCCTCTCTCTGCCTCTCCCCAGGTAAAACACCCTCTGTGATTTATTACCTCCCCTTAAGAAAAGCAGCACATAAATTACGAAGCGTCGCCGAATCTTTCAGCTCTCATAGCCAAGGCTATTTGCTAAATAGTCTATTTGAAGGTCTTTTTGATGCTGCCAAACATCCGAACAGAATTTACCTGGAAACAGGAGTTCTTGATGAGTTTCATTATTAATATATAGAAAGGAGTTGCTTTTCTTGCTCAGAGGATGTGTCTGAAATGGAAAACACAGTCAGAGCTCTCAGCTGTAGCCACGCTCCACCCTCCGGTGGGTACAGGCTGAGAGAGTTCTGTTACAGCTCTGGTTCATCTTGCCTTGATTTGGGGGGGATCTGACCGTGGGATTTATGGAGAGACCTGTCCCTGGGTTCAGGGTCATTCTGCAGTACAGGCATTAAAAAAGGGACAGAACTGAAAATAAACTTGGGGCAGGTGTTGTCAGGCAGCAGGGACATCCTCATATCCTGATCCCNTCCCTCCATCCCTCCATCCATTCCTCCCTCCATCCATCCCTCCCTCCATCCCATCTCCCTCCATCCATCTCCCCCCAGCCCACCCCTGTGGCTGTGGGTCACTGCCCAGAGCCTGCACCCAGCAGTTTAAGGTGGGCAGAGCTTTGCTAGGCCAGGCCTGGAAAATCACTGAAGGCAGGAATGGTGGCAGAGAATGGAAAGGGATCCCCCACGATGCTGTGGGGGGGATGAGTTGTCAGCTGGGGTTCAGGGGTCAGTGCAGTGATTTATTTTTAATTTGGGTGGTTGACAGCTGGGATTTCATTTGTGGCGCCGCAGGCCAGGCTGTGCCACACCAAACAAAAGGTGTCAGCTGATGTGTCACATCCCATCAGCGCAGAGCTGCCTCCGTGCACTCGCAGACACCTTGCAGTGGCTCCCTGCAAACTCCCAGCTGGGAGGAGGGGGGGCCCTGCCCACGGAGCCTGGAGCAGCCTGTTCTGGTCTGGGCATGCAGCAGGGTGGGTCTGCACCCTCTGACACCTCACAGGACACAGCACTGCCTGCTCAGGCCTCACCGTCTGAAAGAGCCGCAAACCAAACCTGGCTGCAGAGCAGGGACCAGCTACACCCTCCTCACAGTCCAGAGGAATGGCTAAATCCAGCGCCAGTGGCATGGATTGATTAATGGGATTAATGGCACAAAATGAAATTAGTGCTGGAGCTGGGCCAGGGAGGCTCAGGCTGCAGAGCAGGGAAAGGTTCTTCCCCCAGAGGGTGCTGGGCACTGCCCAGGCTCCCCAGGGAATGGGCACGGCCCCGAGGCTGCCAGAGCTCCAGGAGCGTTTGGACAGCGCTGCCAGGGGTGCCCAGGGTGGGGTTGTTGGGGGGTCTGGGCAGGGCCAGGGGCTGCACTGGATGGTCCCTGTGGATCCTTCCAGCTCAGGATATTCCATGATTCCATGAGAGCTGCTCTAACCCTGCTCTGCTGCCAGCTGGGGGTGGATCACTCCGTGCACTTATGGAAGTTCAGTGGGAAGAGGAGACTCAATTCCTCTCCGTGTGTCTTTTCCTGCTGGTCTGGTGTGATGCCTTCAGACCTGTTTGCACCAGTTTTAATCAAGGAATCCCAGACTGGTTTGGATTGGAAGGACCTTAAAGCTCATCCCATTCCACCCCCTGCCATGGGCAGGGACACCTCCCTCTATCCCAGGCTGCTCCAGCCTGGCCTGGACATTTCCAGGGATCCAGGGGCAGCCACAACCCCTTTTTTCCTTCCCCTGTCTCCCCAGCCTGTGCTTGTGCAGCAGCTCCTGCCCTGTGCAATACTTGGCTCTTCCCAGCAGCGACTGAAACATTTTTTTCCCAATCTGTTTTCCGGTTGTCACAAACCCTTTCAATTCTCAGCCTGGTTGCCCCAGCTGCTCAGAGACCAGCCCGGGTCAGTCTGGGCTGTGCCTGCCATGCCTGTGGTGCTTCTCCTCGCCCAGGCTGCTCAGGGAAAAGCCAGACGGTCTCAGAGCCAGGGAGATGCAGGGGCACACTCGGCTGTCCCCTGGTCACGGGCAGCTGCTCTCTCAGTAGGATGTTCTGGCTTCCTACCTCTGCTTTGTTTTATCCTTGTTTCCCTGGCTCGCTCGGAAATGTCACGCCAAAGAGCCTCAGAAGCATTATTAAAGTCAAAATAAATGACATTTACTGTCTCCTGCTTTCCAAAAGCCTGTTAGCCAGTCACAGGAGGAAATGAGGGGTTTTTAAACCCTGGCTGCCTGATCTTTTCCCTTTTATTACCATGTCTCCTCCAAGGATAAATCCCCTTTGAGTTTTGCTGGGATAAATAATTGCTAAGTCAATGTAATTGTTGTCTGCAGTGCTGGGCTCGGGGCCCTGTGGGCAGGGGGTGCTGAACTCAGTGAGCTCTGCTCTCTGATACAAACCCTTGTCACCCAGGGGGACCAGGGCAGCACTGGTGGGGACTGGGAGCCTCACCCCGAGTCCTGGAGGAGATCCCTGAGAGCTCCCAGGGCCAGGCAGAGCCCTGTCCTCATCACCAGTGCCATGCCCAAAAGTCTTCAGGCTCCTTAGGATCACAGAATTGTTTGGGTTGGAAAAGCCCTGCAAGACTGAGTCCAACCATTCCCAGCACTGCCAGGGCCACACTGCCCCTGTCCCCAGGTGCCACATCCATGGGGCTGTAAATCCCTCCAGGGATGGGGACTCCAGCACTGCCCTGGGCAGCTGTGCCAGGGCTGGCCAGCCCTTTCCAGGAAGGAATTGTCCCAGTGTCCAACCTGAGCCTCCCCTGGTGCAACTTGAGGCCGTTTCCCCTTGTTCTCTCCCAGACCCTGACCCCCCCGGCTGCCCCCTCCTGTCAGGGAGTTGTGCAGAGCCACAAGGTCCCCCCTGAGCCTCCTTTTCTCCAGGCTGAGCCCCTTTCCCAGCTCCCTCAGCCTCTCCCGGGGCTCCAGCCCCTTCCCAGCTCCGTTCCCTGCCCTGGACACATCCAGTGGGGGTTTCCCCAGGACACACAGTGACCTGGCCACTGGGCTCTCCCCTGCCAGAACCACTGCCCACCTGAGCAGACACAAGGAGTAAATGGGTTTGGGTTTGGGGTTCCAGCTCCTTCCCAGCATTCGCTGCACGTGCTGAGAGCAGCCCAAGGATTGCAGTGGTGGCAGAGTTTCCTTGGATGTGATTTCCCAAAAGCTTTTAGCTCCACCGTGGCAGTCTGTCTCTAATTGCAGAAATAACAAAATGCCTTTGAGCGTATTTATTCACTGGGGTTTGATTTTAGTTACTCATTATAACAGTGTTAATAACAGCCTGAAGGGAAGGAGCAGGATTGCATTGGAGCCACAGAGAGCCAAAGATGAGTTGCTTTAAATTTTTGCTTAATGGACCATTCTGTCCTCAGAACAGTTTTTCTTTCCTGCCATTTTTATTTCCCCTTTTGCCATTTGATGTCTCAAAGCCAGAAATAAAAGGCAACAGAGTTATCTAATAGCACAAGTGTCAGATCTCATAACTTGGTGAGAATCAGTCCTTCAGGGAAATTGAATTTATTGCCAGTTGAAATATGAATGCTTTTATTTGCTCTGGAATGTGAGCCTGCCTTTGTTAGCAAGACTGACCTCTTCTCACTGAAGCCAGAGGTTGATTTTGGCTGTTCACAAGTTGTTCAGGGATGGAGGAGAGAGAAAGGACTGGTGGGAGACTCAGGGCAAGGAAACTGATGGGATTGTTGTTTTTTTGCCAGAAACAATTCTTAGATCCCGCAGCCCCTGACTGACCCCTGCACGTTATTGAGGCTTCAGTTCTGCAGTTCCTGGTCTCAACCCTCATTCCTGGTCCAGGCAGGACAGGGATCAAACCCAGGATTACTGCAGTAGGTGCCCTGCTTTGCTTCTTGGGCAAGAAAGCTCCGATCCTTTAGAGCAATTTGTCCTTCTCCACACCCAAAGGAGGCTGGAGTCGGGAGGGAGTTGCTGTTTGTGTCTCTAGGGGAGGCAGCCGTCGGTCACTGTTTCGGGGGTGTTTCCAAGAGAGAGGAACAATGACACAGTCCCAGGATGACAGACTCACGGAGATGGTTCCGTCCTTCCTGCTGGGAAGTTGGGTTTTTCCGGGCTGGCTCTGACCCCAGGCTGAGCCGTCCACGGCGGGGCTCTGTCCCTGAGCTGGGATGCAGAGGCTTTGGCATGAGGGGAACTGCCTGAGGATGTTCCTTTGGGAATTGTTTATGGATCCAGACCTCTCGGAGTACTGCTGCCCCCCCGGCACCCAGCTGAGCCCGGCCTGCTCGGGACATCATCAGCCCAATGCTTCTCCCACTCCTTTGGGCTGGATTTAAACCCGGGCACTGTTTGCTCGGTGAGTTATGATGGATAAAACGGGGCTGTTCATCTTCCTGCGAGGCTTCAGGGGTAATTTATACCTTTAGAATTTGTCACAGGGAAATCTTCAAGTCGTTCAAACAAACATGTAATTTATTCGTGGCAGCACGGAGAGTCTGAAGAGTTTGATTTCTGCGGAGATTAAAGGTGCAAGGAGCCCCATTTATCAGGTCAGACAGGAGAAGTGATGCCAGGCTGGACTAAAGATCCTGGGTGCATCATCCTCAGGTGACACTGGTTTAAGGCTCGTAGTTCCCAGGGTAGCACAGGGAACTGGCTGCTGCTTCCTGGTGTGCTCAGGCACTCGGAAGGAAATGGTTTTTCCACGGAGTGAAGTTCCAGCTGGCTTTGAAAACGGACAGCTGGATAAAGAGCCTCATTTGAAAGTGTCTCCAGTTCAAAGTGCCTTTCTGCAGTGTATTGGTTTTCCATCTGTGAGGGTGATGCAGCTCCTCCTGCAGTTTAAGGCTGGGTTTCATCCTGGCTAATCAATACGAATTCCCTGCAGGACGTGCACGGAGGGGTGATGGGAATTAATGAACTCGGAGGCTGCGGCTCAGCCCACGCTGTGTTTACAGACAGTGCAAATCACTGGCACTTTGGTGTCTCTTGGCACAGCATGTTCATCACAATTGTTCTCTTTCGAGTTTGCCAGCCCTTCCTCCACCCAAAAATGCAGCTGCAAGTCCATCCCTGAGCTCCTCCCTGTGAGAAACCTGCTCCTACTGCTCCAAGAGGCTCTCTGAGCATCAGAGCCTCAAGAGCTGAACTCAGCACAGCAATCTCCAGCTTTTCATTTTAGCTCTGGGCTTCTTCGAGTTTAAATCTGCAAATTTTGGATGTAAAACTCAACTTTCTTGAGTAGGAAACCCCACCAGCGTGTTCCTCTATAGGGCTGACACACCAAAGCTGTTGGTACATGAAAATATGAAGCTGCAAATTGTCCCTCACTTCCTGGGAACTCTTCACCCTCGTGTCCTCCTGCTGGGAAAGGCTGGAACCAGCTCCACTTGATCCCATCACTGCAGCCCCAGGAATGATCCCAAGGAACCGGGGGAGATGGGGATGGGATTGTAATTAACCAAAGCTCCTGTGATCAATCACATCTTGGTGCTTTCTTGATGCTTGAAGCTTTTCTGTGCCCTTTAAAAATTGTTTTGAGGTTGTTCTGGGAGTGGGTGAGTCTTGGCAAAAATTCTGTGGATCTTCAGGGACCTGACATCGCTCCTCAGAGACTCCGTGACCTCCTCCTCCTCCTGTGCAGGGTCAGACTGGGATAAATCCTCCTCCCATGGATAAATCACCGTGCCTGAGGATGGCTTCAAACGTAATTACTTGGTTACATGGAGACACTGGGTTTTTATAAAGCAGGGGAACAGACAGCAGGGCAGGAGAAAGATGAAGAGCCTGACAATTTTTTGTCTTTCAAGTGGTCATTTTTCACATCAGGTGAAGCAAAACTGGGCCTGAGTGACATTTCTCTAATGCAATTAATTATTTATGGTTTTCTGCAAGCAGCAATCAAGAGGAGCAGCACTGAAATGGAATTTATATCTCAATTGATTTCTAAAGAAAAGCCTGCAGTGAGTGCGGGGTCTGTGCCCACCCCAGCTGGGTCTGCCTGGGCTTTAAACCCCCCTGGCCAAGCAGGGACACACCTGGCCAGGAGCTCCAGCTCAGAGCAGCCGTGGGAGCCGCTGGGTCCCTGCCACTGGGGATTCCAGAAGCCCAAAAAGCAAAAATTACCATAAAATTCCAGACTGGTTTGGGTGGGAAGGGACTTCAAAGTTCATCCCACCCAGTGCCACCCCTGCCACGGCAGGGACACCTCCCACTGTCCCAGGCTGCTCCAAGCCCCAGTGTCCAGCCTGGCCTTGGGCACTGCCAGGGATCCAGGGGCAGCCACAGCAAATCTGGGAATTCCATCCCAGCCCCTCCCCATCCTCCCAGCCAGGAATTCCCAATTCCCAATATCCCACCCATCCCTGCCCTCTGGCAGTGGGAAGCCATTCCCTGTGTCCTGTCCCTCCAGCCCTTGGAAATCCTCTCTCTCCATCTTTCCTGCAGCTCCTTCAGGCCACAGCTGTGTCACCCCAAAGCTTCTCTTTTCCAGGTGAACGTTCCCAGCTCTCCCAGCCTTTCCCATGGCAGAGCTGCTCCATCCCTCGGATCATCCTGGGGGCTCTGGACTCCCTCCAGCACCTCCACATCCTTCCTGTGCTGTAATTATAAACTAATTACAAAATAATCAAGGCCTTGCCAGGGTAAACTTTCATTTCCATAGTTTGGTTTGGATGGGGCACTTGTCCTCTTGCATATCTGGAGCCGAAAAAACAAAATTCCTCCTTCCAGGGAACATTTGCTGCTGCCTTGGTTGTGTTTTTACCCCTTGACTGCAAGGACTTCTCTGGCTGAGGAGGTGCTGCCCGGCTTGCAGCAGAAAAAAACGGAGCAAAACAACATTTTTTGCCATCTTTTTATTCTTCGTGTTCTCCGTTTCTATTTTAATTACAGCGGTGCTCAGTTTCAGACACATGAGGGAATTTGCATTTGATGGTTTCAGTTTTAATGATGATGTTGTGTCTGGTGGAATGAAACGTTTCCCATATGCTGGATACAGTGGAAGCGCTTTCCCTGGAGATCTCCAGATGAACTCAGCTTCCAGGTGGCAGGAGGAGTTTGTGTGCTTGGGCTTCACGGGACAAACACAGACTTTTAATTTGATATCTGTGGTTTTAAATAATTCTGATTTCCATGGGATGAAGCCAAGCACGCGGATCTGAATGGATGGAGCGGGCTCTGCTCCAGGGGCCCAGCAGGGACTGAGCCCAGCAATTCCCCTGCACAGGAGGCAGAACTCCTGCCCTGGGCAGTGCCCAGCCCTGAGCAGAGCCCTGAGAGGGGCTGGAGTCTCCTCCCTGGGATATTCCAGAGCCATTGGACATAATCCTGTGCCCTGAGCTCTGGGATGGCCCTGCTGGAGCAGGGAGTGGCACCAGTGACCCTCTGGGGTCCCTCCCAGCCTGACCCATCTGGGATTCTGGGATTCTGTGGCAGCTTTGGAGCTGTGCTGTAGGACAGGGAAGGCAGGTGACAAATCCTGGCTCTGGGCTCTGCGGTGCCAGAAATGCTGCAGAAGGATCAGGTTTCAAACAAGGCATTACAACAGGAAAACTTAAGAAACCTGAAAATCTAAAAAGACAACAAAAAAATTCAGTTATTTTCAACACAGAAGCCACACAGCCGGTTGAGTAAAATTCCTCTAAGATACCTGTAAAAATCCTTATAAATACCTGTAAAATTCCTTTAAAATACTTGTAAAATTCCTTTATTTCTGTGCTTTCTAGTGCCTCACACTCCTTTGGCTTCTTTATTCTCAGCTGTGAGCACATTTAGGTCTGATTCCGTCCCGTTCTCTGCTGTCTCCAGGATTTTAGGGATGTAGGAACAGCCTCGTGCCTGGCAGCCATTCCTGGGAGCAGGAATTCTGCAGTGGAGCCCTTCTGAGCTTTGTTGGCTGCATTGCTGTAAATCAGGGTGAGCTCCCTGTTTAACTGTTCCCTGGAACAGGCACAGCTTTTCCTGTTCTCCCTGCACACGGTTCCAGCCTGGAAAGCCCAACTGGAGAACTGTGGAGGGCATAATTCCCTTTATTCCCTGAAAACCCCTGGAGTCAGAGTCACAGCACGGATCCCTCTGCTCCCACAGTGCGCTGGAGTTTGGGTTTTTCTTTTCCCTCCGTGCTGCCAATCACGAAATCCATTCCAATAAAACTGCTGGGGTTGTGGTTTTTATCTGGAATTGCTGTTGGCAGGATCAGGAGCAGGAGGAATTGCTTCCCTAAAGATCTCCGAGGTTCTTTACTCACAGCTCGATGCCGGCTGGATGAACCCTGGGGAGGTGTCCACGATCCAGGGAATCTCTCCCACTTTGGAACCCAGCACGTGGCCTTTGGACTCTCTTCTACCTGTGAGGGCTCAGTTTCTGTGATAATATTTGTAAAAAATAAGGATTTCTTAGGGCAAANCAGGCCTTGGCAGGGGCTGCCCAGGGAGGTTTGGAGTCCCCATCCCTGGAGGTGTCCCAGGAATTCCTGGAGGTGGCACTGAGAGCTCTGGGCTGGGGACAAGGTGGGCATCAGGCACAGGTTGATCCTGGAGCTCTTTTCCAACCTAAATGTTCCTGGGATTCTGGGATTCAGTTAACTTTGGAATAACCAACTCATTCTCCAGTCTGTTGGAGTTAATCAGAGATGTTCTGCTTATTTTTATTTTTTTTCTCCTGATTGCTCATTAATTGTGTGTAAACAGCTTGGGGGTCAGCACAAGTTTGTTTATTGGGATTTATTTAAAGATTCCTTTTGGTGATTCATTTCTCCCTGAGCATTTGGAGGAGACGATTTCAACCACTCCCGTTTGTGCTCCGTTCCTGGATCCTGACAGAACGGAGCTGGGAGCTCTCTCATTCACTCATCCAAGAGCTGCTTTTCCATGAGTTTTCAGTGCTTTTCCCCATCCCTGGAGGTGTCCCAGGAATTCCTGGATGTGGCACTCAGAGCTCTGGGCTGGGGACAGGGTGGGCATCGGGCACAGCCTGGACTCGGTGGGCTGGGAGGGCTTTTCCCCCACCTGGCCTGTCTCCTGGCCAGGAATATGATCCAGGTGTTTTTCCCTGATTCTCTCCTCCTTCCCTCTGACAACTTCCCTCAGGTTTCACTTCCCCAGCCACAGCACTCGTGTCTCGTTCTGCGTTTAAGGCTTCCCAGAGAGGCACTCCAGGATGCGAACCTGGCCGAGGAGTGCTGATCTCGTGGAGTTTGGTGTTTCATGTGCCCCACTGTGGATCGCTCTGGAATGCTGCCTCTGCAAGGCCCTGTGCTGATAATCACCGTTATCATTGCCAGTGGCCCCGGAGAATCCAAACGACTGAAGTGGGCAATTACCTTATTTTAAATTTAATTAAAAAATGATCCACACCGGGAGACAAGTTTGAGTGGGATCAAAGGATTCATTTCAGTAAAAGCTGCTGGCACTGTGCTCTGAGGAAGGATTGATGCCTCCAAGACACCCAGAGCTGAATTGTTGGGAACTCAGGGGGTGATTCCATGACCTGGAATTAAGGAGGAAAGGCTGGGAGAGCTGGGAATGTTCACCTGGAGAGGAGAAGGCTCCAGGGAGAGCTCAGAGCCCCTTCCAGGGCCTAAAGGGGCTCCAGGAGAGCTGGAGAGGGACTGGGGACAAGGCATGGAGGGACAGGACACAGGGAATGGCTTCAAACTGGGAAAGGGGAGATTTGGGTGGGATACTGGGAAGGAATTCCTGGCTGGGGGGGGGGGGAGGCCGTGGCACAGATTCCCAGAGCAGCTGTGGCTGCCCCTGGATCCCCGTGGATGCCAGCTGAGGGATCAGCACCAAGTGGCTGTTGCACTGACAAAACCCATTTCAGGCTTTTACAATTATTTTCTTTAAAAGGAACTCTGCTCTCAGGATTTATCCCGTGTCACATGGAGCCACCTAATGCCACGAGATTGAGTTTAATTATCAGCCTGCCAAATTGCAGCAAAGTTGAGGAGTGCCTGCTCCCGGCTCCTTTCAGCACTGGCTCTGCCATGGATTTGTGTGAGAGCAGCAAAGAAAGGCTGAGAATTGCAGCTTTTATGTGCACGTAGCTTAAGTGAACCCAAAATTAAAATGACGAGCATATCATGGCTTCCAATTAATGGCCTTAGCAGCTGAAATGACACATTTGTAAGTGAGTTAAATATCATTTGGGTTCCTTTTGCCTCTGCCCTCGGCAGCCTGGTATTTTCCATCGGCTCACAGACAGTGATTGCTGCAGCGTTTAATGGAGCTGGAAGCAAAAGCACGATAAAATTCGAGACGGGAGCAAGCAGGAGAAGTGAGGAAGGGGATAATGGGTGGTTAATGCTGTTAAATACCTCGTGCTTAACGCTGGCAGCTCCGCTGCTTTGCCAAGGAAAAGTTTTAAATGGTTGCAGGTCCTGACTGTTGGAAGCTTTCCCTGGAAATCATCTCCCGGCTGTGCTGCCGTGTGAAGCTGGGAACGGCTGGGGTGGGCATTCAGGGCCCCTTTCGGGCTGCGTGCTTGTTTGAAATGCTCACGTGTGTTCCCAGGGCTGCTCTGTCCTGCTGGAGCTGGGGCTGACTTGGGAAGGGGAGAACGAGGAGAGTGCAGGATCGCTGGAGTGTCCCGGGCTGCTGGAGCGGGTCAGGACTGCCTGGCCTGGGAGAGGCTCACATCTGGCTGCGGCTGCCGTGGGGAGCCTGGGCCGGGTGCAGCCCATCCCCAGCGTGATTTTTGTCAGGAAAATTAATCCACAAACACCAGAGGTTTATGTCCGAAAAGGAGACAGAGGAGTCCTGTAAATTTGTTCGAATAAAGGGAGAGGTCACGGGGCATTCCCCGTGGGGTCTCTCAGATTTTGGGAGGACGCAGCCTCCTTTTTATCCCAATTTCCCGGCCTCATTTCCCTCTCTCTTCCCCCACCGGCTGAGGTACTTGGGAGGTACAGACTTCCCGAATCACCTAAGACCCCCTTCTAATGTGCATTTCCCCCCTCTTTTTCTTTTCCCTGTGTCAATCAGTGGAATTGCTATGGATTTTATGGTTCTTCTCATTGTTTCTTTCGTTTGTCAGTACCCAATTTTATTTATCAGCAGACCTACAGTTTGTAGAGACAAACCCCTCTTGTTCCATCCATCAATCGGTGGAATCCTTCCCATTGTTTCTTTTATCTCTCGGTGCTGGTTTTATCTAGCAGCAGACCCACAGTTTGTTTGTAAAGCCAAGTCCCTCATTCCTTTCATTTTCCTCCGTTATGGAACCCCAGACTGGTTTGGGTTGGAAGGACCTTAAACCCCATCTGGTTCCAGCCCCCTGCCATGGGCGGGGATTTCTCCAGTTCTTGATGTTACCAGAACAAACACCTTGAGCCGAAGCGTCCGAATCCAGCATGAGGATGTGTCCCCCGAGCCACCCGGCTGTGCCCCCCTCCCTGCCATGCCCAGGGGTGCCCTGCCCCAGGTGACCCGGCTGGGAGTGGCACAAGGACCGTGCCAGCTCGGGAACCTTGCCCAGGGCCGGAGGCTCGGGTTAATCCCCGCTTCAGAGAGCCGGGGAGGCAGAGCTCTCACAGCCACGGGGAGGAATCGTGGAGCACGTCCAGCCTTGGAGCGCGCCCGCCGCTTTCCCAGCTCTCCTGTGGAACAGGCAGGAGCTGGGTCCGTGCACGGCTCCAGAGCTCCGGGAGCAGCCCCTGACAGGGATCCCGGCCCTGGGATAAGGAAGCTGGGATCCTGCCCGGGGTGGGAAGCCCTTTGTTGGTGTCTCTGGCCTCTTCTGGGGCTGCCCAGAGCAGCTGTGGCTGCCCCTGGATCCCTGGCAGTGTCCAAGGCCAGGCTGGAAGGGGCTTGGAGCAGCCTGGGACAGTGGGAGTCTTCTCCAGGCTGAACACCCCCAGCTCTCAGCCTGTCAGCCTCTCTTATCTGCACCTCAGTTCTCCTCTCTTACCTGTTCCTCTCTTTTCTCCTCTCTCAGCCTCTCCTATCTGCTCCTTTTACCTGGAGCCCCTTTAGACACTGGCAGGGCTGGCACTGGGTGGGATTTAAGGTCCCTCCAACCCAAACCATTCCGGGACTCTCTGAATTAAACCCACTGCAGTTCCCGAGCGTGCAGGTGTGGGAGGCTGGGATTCAGCAGAGCTCCTGGAGCAGCTTGAGCCGGGCTGAGCAGTTTCAGCTTTGCTGAGCTGGGTCTCGCAGATCCAGGCTCGTGCAGAATTTCACTGCAGTGAAGCTGATGAATAAACACGTAAAAATATTTTAGAATCTTTCAGCTGTTGCCATCAGCTCCATATTGTGAAAAATATAAAGAAATCTGCCGAACCCTTCCTTGGTTTGGTCAGGTGCTTGGAAGGTAAAGTTAAATAAAAAGGGAAACCAAGCGGCCTCATTTACAGCTCGTTTGCAAGGAGCAAGGTATAATTAAGCACTTTAAGGGGTGGGACACTGAGGTGTGAAGTTTATTGAGCACTTGGTTAACTATTCAATTAGTCTGGGTGTTTCGCAAGCTGGTATAATTCCAATTCATGGCAGGATCAATGGCTTGATTCAGAAGAAAATATAACATAAAACTCGAATTCCAAGAGCGGTGGAAGGTAAGTAATTATCACAAATTGATTTTGTTACCACAATCATTACCAATATTCTTCTAATCGGGTAAATACTGCTGGAGAGCTCTGAGGAGACTTTAGGATTTGCCATTAAAATAAGCTTTGCTTCCTCAGATTATTATTTTAAGTGGTAATTGATAAGTTTAATTAAAATTGGCTTAAATATCAAAGGTTGATTCCTTAGGAAACACCAACCTTGTGTTCCATGGGCAGGGACACCTCCCACTGTCCCAGGCTGCTCCAGGCTGGCCTTGGACACTGCAGGGATCCAGGGGCAGCCACAGCCGCTCGCGGCAATGGATGAGGAAAAATCTACCTGGGATAACAGGAGGAAACTCCTTCCTGGCAGTCAGGAATCGTCCCCAGGTGCTCTGAGAGCTCATCCGTGTGCTTCCAGCTGGGGAAACTGAGGCACGAGGGATGCCAAGGCCTTGCAGCAGGGCTCTGGCAAGGCTGGGATCCAGTGCCTGCTCCCTTTTCCCAGCTGCTCTTCCCTGTCCCCTTCCTTTGCCAGATCCCTGTCCCCTTCCTGCCCCGCCAGGCAGGGAGGGTGAGTCAGCCGTGCCAGCTCAGAGAGAGATCTGGAAAGAAACTGCCAGAGCTGAAGGGTTTCTTTGAGGAAAAAGCCTGAATGATTTTGCTGGTTTGTTTTTTCTTTTCCTCCAGGAAAAGACTGAAATGAAGGGCAGGAGAGATTTGGGAAATAATCCCCTTCTCCACAGAAGCTGTTCTGATGCTTCCCGTGCTGTAACAAATCAGTGGGGATTAAAAACCCTGTCACTTGTGTAAAACTTCCTGCAAGGATTGGATTCACCCCTCCAGCTCAGCTGGGCCAGAGCGATGAGCCTGATGGACACGGAGCCGGAGCTTTCCGTGCCCTCCCTCAGGCAGGGATGGTCCCTGGAACCACCCAGCCCTTCCCGGGCCGGCACACGGAGCTGGAGCCTTCAGCAGGGGGAACTCGGGGGGTTTCCAGTTCCTGAGTGGCACAAAGTGGTTTGTTCTGGCACAGGAATAAATGTGGATGCATAAGGAGAGCAGGAGAAGGGATCTCAGGGAAAGGTTCTTCCCCCAGAGGGTGCTGGGCACTGCCCAGGCTCCCCAGGGAATGGGCACGGCCCCGAGGCTGCCAGAGCTCCAGGAGCGTTTGGACAGCGCTGCCAGGGATGCCCGGGGTGGGGTTGCTGGGGGGTCTGGGCAGGGCCAGGGGCTGCACTGGATGATTCTTGGAATCCTTTCCAGCTCAGGATATTCTGGGATTCTGGGATCTCCTCACTCAGGGGAGGAAATCCAAGTGGATTTCCAAAGCATCCATTGCTGTTGATTTCTGGGGTTCTACAAATGGTTCAGTCAGCTCTGAACTGTCCTTGTTCTGCTCACGTGGAGTTCATCCTGCCCTGGCAGGGTGGGCAGGCCCTGGCACAGGGTGCCCAGAGCAGCTGTGGCTGCCCCTGGATCCCTGGCAGTGCCCAAGGCCAGGCTGGACACTGGGGCTGGGAGCAGCCTGGGACAGTGGAGGTGTCCCTGCCATGGCAGGGGGGGCACTGGGGGGAATTTAAGGTCCCTTCTGAGGAATCCATCAAGTCTCAGATGGCCCCCGTTTGTCAGGAGAGGAGGGAGCAGATGAATTCCCGGTGCCATGGGGTTGGAAATTCTCCTTTTGCTCCTCCCAGACTGGGGGACCTCAGAGCTCAGCAAAGGCACAGAGCGGCCGCTGGAACCAGGACCCGTCAGATGGGGCAGCTTTAGGCTCACACCTGGATTCAGCCTGATGGAATATTCGTTTTTGCCACGGATCCCAGATTCCTGACTCCATCCTGAGGGCTGGCAGCCAGGACTGAACCAGCTGCGCTCCAGGCTCCTCTCCTGAAGGTCAGGAACAGAGCAGTGGCTGTGCTCTGCTCAAAATAGGCTTTAATTTCCCCCCTTCAGCCCTTTGATTGGTGTGACATTTCCCAGGGTGGGAGGTGATGGAGATTTCTGATGGATTTGTGTTCAGGACAAGATGAGAACATTTAAATGCCTGGTGAGGAAGAGCCCGGCAGCAGTCCCGGAGCTTGCTGGGGAAGAAGGAGACAGCAGAGCTGGGAATGATTGGCAGCACACGGATCAACAAAGGAAACTGGGAATCACGAGGCACGAAGGCTTTTGCCTCTGTTGACTGTGGTTGGCTGTCAATCACCTGCTCTTCCTTAGGCTGGGAAGAGATTCCAGGCGTTCTCTCCGTGGAATCTGTCTGTCCTCAGCAGCTTTTGTAACCTGAGGAGTGCGTTGGGTTGGTTTGATCCCACACTTCAAAGCCGTCCTGTGATATCCTAAAGTTCTGAATATCCCTAAATAATGAGAGTTGGAAAGAGAAACGGGAGAGCTTCCATCTCACAGCTCCTCTCTGCGTGTTTCAATCATTTCATGTAACTGGATGAGGTAAAATTCACATTATATTTACAGCTGGAGCAGAGAAAACCCTGAAGATCTTTCCTTGAGCTTCCCCAAATAAACCCCAGGGCAGAGTTTGGAGCTGGATGGGCTTTAAGGTCCCTTTCACCCCAAACCCTTCTATAACTCCATAAAAACAGAATAATTTATACTTCTCTTTTGGATATCAGGAGCTCCTTAAGAAAATTACCTGCGCTGCTGGAGGAGATACTTTCTAGTGCTGTCTGAGCTGACTTTACTTAAATCAAATCCAAAATCATCAATAGAGGACCACACTTGGTAAACTCTGCCCTCCTTCTCTTGGAATTCCTCTGCCAGGCAAATACATTGGGATAAAAAGAAGAAAAGAGTCCCAGATCAGGTCCCAAGGAAACACAGCTCATTGTTGAGTGTAAAGTTACAGCTCAGGCTTCAGCAGCTGATTTTATTTTATTTTATTTTATTTTATTTTATTTTATTTTATTTTATTTTATTTTATTTTATTTTATTTTTCTTCCTTGCAGCAGTTGTTCTGGCAGCTCATTCAGTGCATCCAAAAGCTTTTAGCAAAGCAGGGTCTGTCAGAAAGATGCAAATGCCAAGGAATGACTCCCAGGGTGCTTGGACACCTCCTGCTTCAGTGGTTTCATGGAATCCCAGACTGGTTTGGGTGGGAAAGGGCCTTAAAACCCCATTCCAACCCTGCCATGGGCAGGGACACCTCCCACTGTCCCGGGCTGCTGCAAGTGTCCAGCCTGGCTTTGGGCACTCCCAGAGGTCCAGGGACAGCCACAGCTTCTCTGGGAATTCATTTATTTCTGAATAATTCCCCCAAATCGAGGAGAACTTGTACAAGCCCAGCTTGTGCATTTTTAAGGATCAGGAGGTAAAAAACCCTACCAGAACCGTGGGAGTCTCCCCAAAATGCTGCATTCTCCATCCCTGGCTGGCAGCAGAGCCCAGTCACAGAGCAGCTGGGGTGGGAAGGGAGCGTGGAGATCGTGCAGTCCGACCCTGCTCGGGCAGCTGCCCTGGCTGCCCTGGCTCCCGGCAGGCAGGGGAGGTGTCTGAGAGGGGCCGGAGCTGTGCTCTGCCAGCCCAGAGCCCCCCGTTACTGCCGGCCCACGTGCACGGACAGCGTTCATAACGGAGCTGTGCTCAGCCAGCCCGGAGCCCCCCGTTACTGCCGGCCCACGTGCACGGACAGCGTTCATAACGGAGCTGTGCTCAGCCAGCCCGGAGCCCCCCGTTACTGCCGGCCCACGTGCACGGACAGCGTTCATAACGGAGCTGTGCTCAGCCAGCCCGGAGCCCCCCGTTACTGCCGGCCCACGTGCACGGACAGCGTTCATAACGGAGCTGTGCTCAGCCAGCCCGGAGCCCCCCGTTACTGCCGGCCCACGTGCACGGACAGCGTTCATAACGGAGCTGTGCTCAGCCAGCCCGGAGCCCCCCGTTACTGCCGGCCCACGTGCACGGACAGCGTTCATAACGGAGCTGTGCTCAGCCAGCCCGGAGCCCCCCGTTACTGCCGGCCCACGTGCACGGACAGCGTTCATAACGGAGCTGTGCTCAGCCAGCCCGGAGCCCCCCGTTACTGCCGGCCCACGTGCACGGACAGCGTTCATAACGGAGCTGTGCTCAGCCAGCCCGGAGCCCCCCGTTACTGCCGGCCCACGTGCACGGACAGCGTTCATAACGGAGCTGTGCTCAGCCAGCCCGGAGCCCCCCGTTACTGCCGGCCCACGTGCACGGACAGCGTTCATAACGGAGCTGTGCTCAGCCAGCCCGGAGCCCCCCGTTACTGCCGGCCCACGTGCACAGACAGCGTTCATAACGGAGCTCACTCAGCCAGCGCTCCTCGCTGTTACCCGGGGTCTCCTCTGAGGGGTCTTGGGGAGGGGCTGAGCTCAGGTGGGTTTGGGGAAGTGAAGATGTGCAGATTGTGGAACGTTTACTTTGTGTGAGTGGCTTTGTGGTTTGTTCTAACCGAGAACAATAAAACTGAAATGTGCTGGCACAGCCTGTGAAACGTGGAGATTATTGGGGTTTCTCTGGTGCACACTGACCTGCGGATGTGTCCATCCTTGCAGGTGCTGCTGCAGGAATCCTTCTGTGCCAGAGGAGTGCCCTGGACTCAGCTTCCTGATTTCTCACATTAAACAGGTGAGGGGTGTTCCTCTCTAACCAGAACCTAAATCCTTTTTCTTGAATTCAATTCAAACCTCAACAGACTGAAGGTACCTTGTGTGACACAAGGAACTGCAAGGCCCTCCTGGCACCCAGCAGCTTCCTTGGCCTGCTGGGTTTGGGGTGGAGGAATCCCAAAGGGTGGTGGAATATCCTAAAACCTACACAAGGTCCCCCTTGCTCGGGTGGCTTCTCCTCTGCCCAGGGATTTCTGGGAGGGGCACAGGAGCTCACTGTTCTGCTCAGTGCCTTTACCTGGTTCTTGGTGTCCAAATATGTTTCCAAACCCTGAGTAACTTTTCAACTGCTCTTCAGCAGCTTCAAATCCTTTAAGTCAATCCCCCAAAGCATTTGACAGCCCAGGCTGTTGGTGCTGATGGATTAAGGTGTGGGATTCGAGGGTCTGAGCACCAGAGCTGCTCCTGCAGCAGGCCCTGTGTTCACACCATTCCAAACACGAGCAGAGCCACAAGATTTATTTCCATAACCCAAATGACAGTGAAATGTCCCTGTCCAACACCAATTTGTCCTGGAGTTCATTTTATTAGCGGATTTCTGTGTGGGAAGCTCACTTGTTCCCCATTTCTGTGCCATCCCTCCTTGGGGCAGCACCTTGGCTCTGCCCAGTTCCTCCTGGCAGTTTTGGCTGCACTTTCCTTGTGCAGGCAGCAAATTCCCTGCCATGGCTTGGTTTGTTCCACCAGCAGTGGCTGCTTTAGACTCCTGAGAGCTCTGGGAATGCTCAGGAAATCCCACTGGAGGCCAAAACAGCCCCCAGAGCTGGTGCTGAGGGTGGGCAGAGCTGGGCAGAGCTGCATCCACAGGTCTGGGCTTCCCTTCCTTCTGTGGGCCTTCAAATGCCTCGGAAATAAATCTTTGTGTTCTGGGAGCGGGGAAGGGTTCCCTTCTCCCTGCCCCGTGCTGGGGTGGGTGCTGCTGGTTTCTTGTTGCCCCCTGGGGTCGTGGCATGGGAGCCTCTCCCTGCTCAGCAGCTCCGCGATGGAGAACGGCCCCATGGCTCCAGCTGGGCACAAATCACTGGGAATTGGGAATTCCTGGCTGGGAGGGTGGGCAGGCCCTGGCACAGGGTGCCCAGAGCAGCTGTGGCTGCCCCTGGATCCCTGGCAGTGCCCAAGGCCAGGCTGGACACTGGGGCTGGGAGCAGCCTGGGACAGTGGGAGGTGTCCCTGCCATGGCAGGGGTGGCACTGGGTGGGATTTAAGGTCCTTCCAACCCCCAACCATTCCAGGATTCTGGGATTTGTGGATGCAGCTTTGGCTTTCTCAGGTTTTTAGGGATGTGTGGCCATCAGGTTCCTTTGGCTCGTGAGATGAGGAGCAGCTGGACTCCAAAGAGTAAATCCATGAACCTCTCTGCTGCTAGTAGGAAATGCCATAAAGGGAGGGGAGTAACCTGCATGGGGGAAATCAACGTCCTCTGATCCTGAAAATGCCTCTCTTGTTTTCCTTTGAGCTCCACAAAACCAGCAGAACTGTCACTGCTGCAGTTAGTACTCTTTTTTTTTGATCTGTGACATGAATTAATGCTGACACATGTGGCTCTGGAATTTTGCTTTTCCCCTCACAAACAGTGAGTTGTGGCTTCTGCCTGTGATTTCAACGACTGATTAAAAAAATTCCTTGCAAAGGATTGCCTGGGAAGATGCAGTCCTGACTTCAGAGACATCAAATAGGAAACATTGTTCTCTTTAGTGGAGGAACACTTTATTCTGACCCTTGTGGCTTTGTCACTGTTTTAGGGCTTTTTAATTGAAAAATAAATATATTCTGTCTCTGCACACTCAAAACGTTTCTCTCGCTTTCCTGGGAAGTTTTTCTTCTTCACACGCCTCTCTGAGGAATCTGACAGCTCAAGATTTTTTGGAAGCAAATTCAAACCCTTGTGCTCTCTTGCTGGCAATAACCTCCTGAAGTGCTGGGAACAGCAGGAGGTGGAATTAAAAATTCCCTTCCATCCTGCCCTTCCGAGGGGAGGCGAGGGAGCTGGAGCCACATTGTTTTAGTCCTCGCATTCAGTGGTTCGGCATCAAGGCAGAACCTGAGAGAACCTTCCCCACGTTGTTCAGCATTAATTGGTTTCTGCTCTGCCATGGGGAGTGGAGGGAACAGATTCAGTCCTGGGAAGTGGCCGCCAGTAAATCCTGCTCGTCGGGGGGCTGGAGAGCGGGGGGCGATGTGCTCCCCTCCTGTGAGCTCCGTGTTCCTTCCCTCCCCAGCGTGGGGATACAATTTCCAGCCTTCTTGGCTTGCCTCGGAGCCCCTCAGCCCATCGGGGTGGTGACTTCTTGTCTTTGGGAGCTTGGATTCATCTGGATCGAGACAAAGCTCCTGGAACTGGGATTTCAGTGTTTCTGTGCTGTTCAGCAGCACCACTGAGGAGGTGAAGACGTTTGAGTAGCTCAGGGTGGTGTTGCAGCTTCTCCTCAGATGTTTCCTGCTCCAGCAAGGGGCTGATTCCACGTTTCTTCCAGAGGGTGAGTCCAAGAGCCCTTCATCCCACAGAGTCATCAAGGCTGGAAGAGACCTTCAAGATCATCGAGTCCACCCATTAACCCAGCACCACCAGAGCCACCCCTAAGCCATGTCCCCAAGTGCCACCTCCAGGTGTCCCTTGAACACTTCTGGAGTGGAGCAAGATGGGCTTTGAGGTCCCTTCCAACCCAGCCCATCCCATGATTTCATGAGGAAATCTTCCCAGTGCCCACCCTGAGCCTCCCCTGGCCCAGCCTGAGGCCGTTCCCTCTCCTCCTGTCCCTGTTCCCTGGGAGCAGAGCCCGACCCCCCCCCGGCTGCCCCCTCCTGTCAGGGAGCTGTGCAGAGCCAGAAGATCCTCATTAGTGAGATGATGGCACCAGTGAGGGCGCCCAGCCTCATCCCACGGCCTGTTTGGTGGGAATGCCTTGTCCTTGGAGGGGAAGGGAGCGTCTGGGGTGACCCAGCGCCGCTGTGGCAGCAGCACGCTCCCGGCTGTGCTGCAGGCCCGGGGTGTGTGTGTGTGCTCGGCACCTCCCAGGGACGGCGGATGTCACGGGCAGTCCCCTCGTGGCAGGCAGGGCTGAGGGGCAGCCCTGGGAGCTGTGGGAGCGGCAGGGGAAGGGCTCGGGGGACAGCGAGGGCACAGCACGAGCTCTGGGGCTGCATCCCAAATCGGCGCCGTGGGACAGAGAGGGCAGGGCCCGACCCCTCGGTGACACCGCGGGCACTTCCCGGGTCACTAATGAGGGGTTTGGTGGACTCTCCGTGCCCTGGGAGCACACGCAGGGAATGCAGCAGCAGGAGAAGGCGGCACCGAAACCCCTGGAGCCGAGGGAGGGGTTGGCTGTGTCTGCCAGGAGCTGCGGGGCCTCGAGGAACGCTCCTGGAGGGCTTTGGCCCCACCACGCACAGGGAGGGCTCCGCTGTCACCAGTGCACTGTACTGGTGTTGCCCCGTGCTGCTGGGGCCAGGAGCGCCCGGGACTTCGTGGTGCAGGGTACACATGTCACGGAATCACGGAATCATCTTATCATGGAATCATGGAATCATGGCACCACGGAATCACAGAATCACGGAATCATGGCGTCATGGCATCGTGGCATCATGGAATCATGGAATCACAGCATCATGGCATCATGGAATCACGGAATGATGGAATCGTGGCATCATGGAATCACGGAATCACAGAACAGTTTGGGCTGGAGCACCCTGGGACAGTGGAAGGTGTCCCTGACCGTGGCAGAGGTGGCACTGGATGGGCTTTAAGGTCCCCTCCCACCCAAACCATTCCAGGATTCTGGGATTCTCTGGAGTGCTCCTGCCGTTGAAGGGGCTGCCCAGGGAGGTTTGGAGTCCCCATCCCTGGAAGTGTCCCAGGAATTCCTGGAGGTGGCACTCAGAGCTCTGGGCTGGGGACAAGGTGGGCACTGGGGACAGCTTGGACTCTGATCTTGGAGGGCTTTTCCAACCTCAGGGATCCCGGGATTCTGGGATTTCATGCCAGAGCAGCAGTTTGATGGGGTGTCCTCCTTCATAGGGAGTTTGAAAATGCTTTGGAAAAATACTTTGGAAAAACACAAGCGAAGAGTCTGGAGCGTGCGCAGGACAGACACAGCGCTCCTCTCTGGGATTCCTGGTGGGAACACCCCACGTTTGGCTTGGTTTTGTTTTAAGTATGAATTTCATTCCCACATTTCCATTCCCCAGCCATGGAGGTGGCTGCAAACACCGTGGGATTGTGTTTGATCTGCTGTCAGTGTGCAGGTGCAGCAGGCACGGCTCCCTTCCAGGAAGCCGAAACAGCAAACTCCCTTCTCAAAGAGAGCAGCCACCTCTAGAAAAACTCTCCCCACTCTGCTCAGAAAACATTTATAAATATTTACAATCTTTTCCGTCAGAAAATCCATAAAAACAGCCATTTTGGGGATCATTAGGAAGTTAAAATCCAGGTGTCAGTGCTGTCATGGTTAAGTGAAGGGCACTGGAGAGCTCCTGGGACAGCTTTTGGGAATACAGCATTCATCTGTAGTCTGGTGCTGGCTACCTGGAAATGTGGCACTGGGATAAAATCCCCTCTGGCAAAGCACGGCTTGGCTGGATCTGCTTTCAGAGGGAGGGAGTTGTTATCCAAAGCTTTATCCAGGAGGATTTGGGCGAGATCAGGAGCCGTCCATCACAGAGAGGTGGGAAATGAACCCTGGATATCCAGGCAGGATCTGCACTGAGCACAGTTCCTGCCAGAGCTGTGCTGTGAATCCAGCAGACCTGGATTTTCAGGAATAGGGCAAAAAACTGGGAAAAGCACCATCCAAAGTTGGCTTGCACAGGAGTGAGGAGTGGAGGTGCTGAGGGCTCCACGAGATCCATGCATGGCGCTCCCTTGGTTTCCATTTCCCAGTTAACATCAGCTCCCGGAGCTGCATCTTGTGTTCATTTTCCACACCTCTCCACTGCCAGGAAATAAACGAGGCAGATTTGGGAATGATTGCTTCAGCTGCTGTGATTTTTAGGCTCCCAGTTTTGTTCACTGAACAAATCCTTCAAATCCTTCAGTGCCCTGCAAATCCTGGTGCTGCCAGGGTTATTCCTGGGAATAAGGCACAGCCCTGTCTGCTGGGAGGATGTCGAGATTCCCAAGGGTTGCTGAAGGCTCATTTTTCCCACTAAAATCTGCAGATTTAGGATTTCTGGAAGCCTTTCAGGACGTGTGCCTGACTCTGGAAAGTGCTGCTTCCAAGGCTGCCTGGAAGTGGCTCCTGGCTTCCCTCATGCGCTGCTCTGTGAGGGAAAATCATCCAGGTTTGGTGGGAAATCCATGGGATCTCTGTTCCCAGAATTAAACTTGAAGTGTCCAAGGCCAGGCTGGATGGGGCTGGGAGCAGCCTGGGACAGTGGGAGGTGTCCCTGCCATGGCAGGGGTGGCACTGGGTGGGATTTCAGGTCTTTCCCAACCCAAACCATTCCAGGATTCCGTAAGAGCCGACTCTTGGGGAGTCATGGGATCGTCACAGAATCCCGGTGTGGTTTGGGGTGGAAGGGGCCTTCAAGCCCATCCATTTCCAAGCCTTCCCCATGGACAGGGCCACCTCCCTCTGTCGCAGAGCTGCTCAGACATTCCCTGCCCAAACCCCCGTGTGTCACCGAGGCTGGGATCCCTCAGAGCGTTCCCTGCCTCCCCTGCAGCTTCCGCACGGCGACTCCTGTGTTATTCATTAAACGTCTAAATAAATAATGCACTGCTGTGCTGCTCCGGAGCCTCTTCCTCCTGCTCATTTGCCTATGAAAAGTTGGGAAATTAAAAAGTTTCGCACCCTCACTGGATATTTAATCCTCTTCCCAAGCCTGTGTACAGGTTTCATACCTTAAGGCTCCGGTGCATAATTACCATGCCCTGCTCCCATCCCGGGCTTTTGTTGGAGAAGGTTCTGGATGTTATCGGAAAACACCTTCTCTAATTTTAGTATGCAAAATTCTAATTACAGTATGAATTTTTTATTTCTTAATTCTTCACCGTTTTTATTCCCCCTCTGGGTACTGAAACGTAATTAATTCCGCTTTACTTTTTTTCTAATAGATTTATGTGTATTATCATATATATTAAATTTTCAGTTCTGTAACTTTTTTTATTGTCAATTTTTATTGCTTCCCACACTGGCAATGTTCACTTCATTAAAAACATGTAATCCCTGAGCTGTGATCAAGACATAATTGCACTTTTTTGGGGTATTATACTAACACAGATGTTTTTTCTTATTTTATTACTGAAACCCCTCTTATGCTTCCATTAATTTGAGTAACCCCCCCAACCTGCAAGGGGATTCCAGGCTGGAATTCTGGCATCAGGGCTCAGTTTCCATGCAGTGAAATGGTTGTACTCATGGAAAACAATAAAATTTTCCTTTTTGCCCCCTCAGTTCCCTTCTAGCATTCCCAGAACCCCAGAATGGGTTGGGTTGGGAGGGATTTTTGGGATTATCCACAGGCAGGGACACCTCCCACTGTCCCAGGCTGCTCCAAGCCCCAGTGTCCAGCCTGGCCTTGGACACTGCCAGGGATCCAGGGGCAGCCACGGCTGCTCTGGACAAAGAACAAATTGTGGGTGTGGGGATGAGTTTGTTTTAGTTTTGCAGAAATAGATTTAATTGTTGCCTTTGGAGCATCCCAAGTGAAGATGGAATTTACAGGAATTTTGATACATAATTAAGAAATCCTACAGCAACCCTGCAGAACTATCGGCCCCAATATTAAGAACTGGTGGTGGAATGGAAGAAACATGGAAAATGAGGGTCCAGGTAAATTCATTCCAGTTTTTGATGTGTAAAACCAAATTCATCATTACCTTGACTTCCAGTGGAGTTCCTGCAGGACGAGGTAGCCCAGCCAAACATTCCCGGCCATTTTCTTCTGGAAGGGAACAGTTGTCTGAAATTAAATCTAATGAAATTCTATCTGAAATTAATTCTGATTATTCATGCTTTGGAAGGTGAGGTAGGAGACTCTGCACCAGCAAATAATTGTTGAAGAGACATCCAGAAGTTTCCAGAGCGCTGAATGTGCTCTCTCCTTGTTTCCCCTCCTTTCCACATGGATGATATCCTATTTTGCTGAGTCTTTAAATAAGACCAGAATGTGTCTGGAGAACAATAAAAAAACAAAGAAAAAGAGATGCTGTTACTGCAGCACGGAGAGGGAGTGATTCCAAGCAGAAACTGTTTCTATTCTGAGGTTTTCCCCTCTTCCCCTTCCCAGCGGTGCCTGTTCGGGGTTGTTGGAGCATGGAAACAGTGAGATGAGTGCTTTGTCCTTGACCTCTCAGTCCTGGTCCCGGGGGATCCTGCACTGCAGCTCCAGGAGAGGCTGCGAACAGCTCCCAGCGCTGCTGGAGAGGGAAACTGGGATCGGTGCTGGAGCCCTGCTGCCCTCCCTGCTGCCCTCCCTGCTGCCCTCCCTGCTGCCCTCCCTCCCTGCTGCCCTCCCTCCCTGCTGCCCTCCCTGCTGCCCTCCCTCC
>VZTF01009716.1:35186-70179 GCA_013397755.1 Cnemophilus loriae | reverse complement strand
TGGGGTAAATGACTTCATTACCTGGAGCTGTAATTGGGAGATTAACCCCCAATGTGAAAATGGAACAAACTTATAAAAGTGTGAGAACCCGTGACCCACCGTCCATTTTGGGTGTAGCCCCTGGGGGCTTTGAAAGTCTGCCCAAAATGTACCTGAAGGCTCTTCCATAAATATATCTGCTTTAATTCTCTGAATTTTGTCTGGCCTCTGTTTTCAGGTTGTCCCAAAAGGCATCTCCAGCAGCTCCACAGATGGGATTTGCAGCTCCAGGCGCTTCCCATGCAGAGGCCTCAGCCCTCCACAGGGCTGGGAGAGCCGGAACATGAGCCCAAGGTGTCATTCCAAGCCACATTTCCCGAGGCAGAGACAATCCAGGGACACCTGGAATGCAGAGCCCAGGGTGTCATTCCAAGCCACGTTTCCCGAGGCTCTGACAGTCCAGGGACACCTGGAAGGCAGAGCCGTGGGTTCAGCGCTGTTGGAAGCCCACAGAGGTTTCTGCCAGCCCGGTGCTCTCGGCTCTGGACACTTTGATCCTTTGTGCCTGCAGATTCCTGCAGAAAGGCTCATCCCAGCACAAGGAATAACAAAAAATCGCTCCTTAAAGAAGAAAGGATGAAACGAGACAAAGAGCCTCAAAGCAGCTGCCAGCACTGGCTATCCAGAAAGGAGCGAGAAACTCCGAGGTGGAATCTGCTATTCAAATCTCCCAAGGTTTTCCAGGGAGAACGCATTGATCTCCTGGACAATGAGGCTCCATAATTTCCTACTTCGTGCCACTGAAATATCCAACAAAAGCCCCGGGATTTAACAGCCGGACTTGGTGCTTGATGGTTTCAGATCTCGCCGTGGGTTTGGCAGGAAAAGAGGGTTCATTGTAAAGGATCTAAAATGGAAAGTTTCCTGTCACCTTAGGAAACTTTTAAAAATACTTTGCACCTTCAAAGGGAACCTGGAAGTTCAATGGGAGGTTTGGAGCTGACACATCAGGGATCGGCCTCAAAGCCTTTGCTTCGGCGGTGGTTTTGAAGATTAACACAAAACCTGTGATCAATTAACCTGCGTACATTGGGGTTGGAGGGAATGAGGAAATTAATCCAGGAATGAATCAAAAGCCCCGTGGATCTCTGCAAGGACACGGACACAGAGGGTTTTGTCTCTCTCTCATCAGTCCTTGGGTTTCCCAGAGCAGCTGTGGCTGCCCCTGGATCCCTGGCAGTGCCCAAGGCCAGGCTGGACACTGGGGCTTGGAGCAGCCTGGGACAGTGGGAGGTGTCCCTGCCCTGGCAGGGGTGGCACTGGATGATCCTTAATGTCCCTTCCAAACCATTCCTGAATTCTGTGATTCTTTCCCTGCCCACTCGGTTTGATTCCTGTCACTGGCACCGACACAAATCACGTTAATACTGAGCTGGAGCTGCAAAGGAAATTAATATTTCCCAACTTTGGCCTCGTTTGGATTCAATAAATTGGTGTCTCTTTGACTTATTCAGCTCCTCAGAACCAGCTCGTGCAGCCAACAGCTGCCCCTGACCAGTGGCCCAGTGGCATCGAGGTGATGGAGCAGCTGGAAAATGGGATGTCGGATTCCCCAGCTGGAATCATCCCTGCAGACGCTCCAGGGGAAGCTGCTCTGCTTTGTTTCAGTGATATCCAACCAATTCCCCCCTTTCTGTAACTGTGAACCTGCTGCTTCTTGCTGGCAGATCTACACTTCTCCAGAATGATACAAAATTCACCATCTGACTATAAAATACAACATTTGGAGCACACTAAACAGGTGTCGGGTGCTTGCTGCAGACATGAATTTAACAGGCATTTAATAAACCAGCTGTATTTAGGATCTGAGCCAGAGAAAAGCAGCAAAACTCGGGGTTTTGATCATAATCAGTCACACATTCTGTGAACAGTGAGCTCACCCAGACCTACTCCCACAGCACAATTACCCCGCAGTCTGTGTTCACGTCTCAGGGTTTGAATGGAAGGGGGTTGGATGGGAATTCGGTCGCTGGCTCCAGGCTTCTCAGGAATGCAGCTCCTTTGCTGTGCAGCGTTTCTGGAGTTTGCAGGGATAACAGGTGGGAAGTTTGCAGTTATTCAGGACCAGCCCTGAGTGACCTCTCCTTTAAACCCGGCTGAGCAGGCATTTGAAATGTCAGGAATGTTGTGCTGAAATAAAGAGGAAAAACCAAAACCCGTGGCATTTGGAAGGTTTGAGGCCATCACCAGATTTCTGCCTGGGGCGAGGCAGAGTGCAGTTTCCAGCAGTGGAGCTCAGTCAGGCTGAGTCCTGCTGGGGGGCCCGGGGGGGATGTGGGAAGGGCTGGACCTGGGTACTGGGAAAGGTGGAGCAGACGTGGAGCAGGACAGGGCTTGGAGCATCCTGCTCTGGTGGCAGTGTCCCTGGAATGACCCAGGAATTGGGTGATGGTGGCTGGGATGGACATACGGACATCAGGAGGAGGCTCAGCTCCTGCCTCAGCTCCCTCTGGGATTCCGTGATTCCATGATAATGTGTTCTCCTGGAATTCCAGCTGTGTGAGATGGGATTGAAAGGGAATTGCAGGGCAGGAGTTTCCTGTGGAATCCAAGCTGTGTAAGGTGGGATTGAAAGGGAATTGCAGGGCAGGAGTTTCCTGTGGAATCCAAGCTGTGTAAGGTGGGATTGAAAGGGAATTGCAGGGCAGGAGTTTCCGGCCACCTCAGTCTTTCCAGCCATGCTGGGGTGGGGAACAGGCCCCGGGGGCTGGTGGCACCACTCTCTGCCTTTCCAGCTGCTCCTGGAGGGAGTTTGGGGCTGGAGCATCCCAAAATCTGGGAATATCACCCTTCCTCTGGCTGGTGGAGCTGCAAGCTCACCAGAACTTGGGAATTCTGTCTTTATAAAAGAAGCCTAATTAATCATCAGTCCCCTCCCTTAATGAGAGATGCTGTTTCCATGGTCTGGACTGCTCCTGGCTATGCCTGAGGAGTTACCCAGGTGGACATTCCTGCCTTTAAGCCGTTGTTCATGGCAGGATTTTTCCAGCTGTATCAATAACCCGGCACCTCTCAATCCCTGAGTGGACTCTGAAGCTCTGGCTCTGCTGAGCAGCTGAAAAAGGGAGCCCAGGGAGCTGGGATTCACTCATTAATAATTAGTGATGAGCTCTGCTAATCAGAGCTGAGGCTCAAGATCTCCAGAAAAGTTGGGAGAAAGAATCCAGGCTGTCACTGGATTTGAATCAGGAGCTGAGACAGCTCCAGGCGTGGTGTGAGGAGAACAAACCCCCCACGATTCCGGTGTGAATGTTCCTTTGGAAAACACATCCTGAAAGCCCAAAGAACTCGGGGGCACCCCGAGGATCCTGTCCTTGGCCTCAGAGTCTGGCTGAGGAGCAGCCCAGGTGTCACCGGAACTGCGGGAAGAACAAAAACTCCCCAACACCACTTTAGTGCTGGAGAATCGAGGCATTCTTTATTCCGCAACAGGAGTCATTTCATCCACGCATAGCCCGGGTGTGCAGAGAAAATCATTCCACGACACGTGAGTTTTACTCGATTTTTCCCAAACTTTATGCATTCCAGACCCATAGAAATCCATTGGTTTAATGTCCATTGGTCCCCCGTTGGTATTTGGTTTCCTGTCGGTTACAGATCCCTTCACCTCCGATGTTAATTAGTTCCTCACTCCTGGATTTCCTTCTCAGCCTTTTCCAGACCAGGTGTCTCCAGCCATGCCAGGGGTACGGGGCAGATGTTCCTTGATGTTTGCTGGTGGGCGTTGATGTTTCCTTGATGGTCGTTATCTTTTTGGGGATCTTTTGGGCTGTTCCCGGTCTGTTGGGATGCTGAGCTCATCTCCCCTGAGTGGCGCAGCATCCCTTAAAAAAACTCCTTAAAATTCCTTTCCCCAAGGCAAAGGCAAACCAAGCCTGACTAGAGAAATAAAATTTAAACAAAAAAAAAAAAAGAGCTTGGTTTATTTTCCAACACAGGGAGCTGGGAAAGGGAGAAAAGGAGGCTCAGGGGGGACCTTGTGGCTCTGCACAACTCCCTGACAGGAGGGGGCAGCCGGGGGGGTCAGGACGGGAGGAGAGGGAACATTTGATGGTTGTCAGATCGTAAACCTCGTGTGGAAATGAGGTGCGAGGTGGGGTAGGGAGGGCAGGAAGGTGTTTGGGGCAGGGGGTGTGAGCTGGGCACTGGGGATGCACCGAGGGCGCAGCTCCCAGGCCTGGCTTTAACTTTCAGGAGGTTGGTAAAGCCCCACAAAAGCCAAACCAGAATTACACCGGTCCTTGTGGTTCTGATAAGAGAAATCCTCTGAGCAAATTCAATTAGGGAGCTGCAAACTTCGTTCAAATTCAAATTAGCTCCCTGACAGCCAAACTAGAAATTACAAGTGAATAGATTACAGCTTGTTTTCAAGTATTAATAATTGTTTTCCTCGTCAAAGAATGGGATGGATTGCTTTGTGTAGTCTGGCTGAAAAAACTGTGCTGTGTTCCGGGGTTTGGGATGCAGTGGCACCAGGCAGAGCTGCTCAGGGAGAGGGGATTGAGAAGGGATTCAGAGGGGCTGGGGGGCTTTGAGAGGCCCTGGAGGAGGGAATGGCTTTGAAATGCCNGGGATGGGATGGGATGGGATGTAAGGTCCCTTTAACCCAAACCATTCAGGGAATCCATGAAAGCCCATTTCCCTCCATGACCTCTCCGTGCAGCAGTTAAAAGTTTTGCATTCTTGCAATCAGTGCCTTAAACTTGTGTTTGGAAGTTCACCGTTCAAGAGCTCGCTTTACAAAGCCTTTGCCTCCTGAATTTGCTCTCAAGTGCCAGCTCTGGCCGGCTCCTGAGTTCAGCAGCCAGATAATGACCACAAATCACCAACCCGCCGTGCTTTGCAGTCCATCCACTCACTCCAAGGCAATTATTCCCTGCTTTGGATTCAGGAGGAGAAGAATTCTACTGGAATCTGTGACCTGAGGGGCAGAGGGCAAGGAGTTTGTTTGTTTAATGTTCAAAGCAAAAAGCTCCCAGTCCTGCTGGCAGCTCTGCCTGGGGAGGAGGGACATTCCAGCCCAGCCACTCCACGAGGTCCTGGGGGCTCTTTCCCCCAGTCCTGCTCCATCTTTTCCTTGTAAATGGAAAAAACCCTGGCACAGGGTGCCCAGAGCAGCTGTGGCTGCCCCTGGATCCCTGGCAGTGTCCCAGGCCAGGCTGGACACTTGGAGCAGCCTGGGACAGTGGGAGGTGTCCCTGCCATGGCAGGGGGGAGATGAGGTGACCTTTAATGTCCATTCCAACCCAAACCAGGCTGGGATTCTGTGAGTGCACACAAAGCGAATTTTGCACTCCAACAACAGATCATTACAATAAAAATCTACGGTTTCATTGAGTTAATTAAGCATTCAGATAATTGGCATAGTTTTTAATGCCCGCTTTAAAGCCCCACGTGCCCTGGCAGGTGTTTGGTGCCAGCCTGGCCATGGCACCCACGGGCGGCAGGGACAGCTGTGACCCTGGGGGGCTCTCATGGCCTTGGCTTTTCCCGGTAGGAAGTTTTGGGAAGTGAGTGTGGCCTGGAGCAGCTGGAGAGGTGCGTCCATGGCTCAGCTGAGCCTGCCCCGAGCCTGGAGCTCATTCTGAGCCCAGACCGAGCTCTCAGCCCTGCTCTGGGAGCTTGAGCTGCCTTTGAGCCGTCCCTGGGGCTCCTGGGCTGGGGCTGCTCCTCACTGCTGCCTCTCCCCCCGACAGGAGCTGGGAGCTGCCTGTGCTCCCCGGGATGGCACAGGGGTGTGGGAGCTGTTCACTGGTTCCCAGTAAAGGAATGAGGAGCTGGGGGAGGACTCCAGAGCTCCCGGAGTGGCTGCAGGGAGTTTGGCCCAGAACCTCAGGGGAGCAGAGAGGGTTTGACCCTGCGGGTTTGTCACTAATTAGGGAAGGACAAGGACTGATCCTGCTCCAGCTCAGAGCACTGGGCAGCGCCTCTGGAACTGCTAAATCCAGGTTTCCGTGGTGCTGAGGAGTCTGTCTGCCTTCCAGAGGGAATTCTGTGGCCAAGCAGGGCCTTGTGCAGCTCCGGCTGGGGGAAGCTGAGCTGAGGCTCTGGCCAAGGGCCCTGGGCCCTGGGGAGGCCGCTGGGGATACAGCACAGCCTCCCTCCCGCTTCAGCCCCAGGGCCGCTCCTGATCCCAGGCGTCTGGGGAGCCCCTCTGGATGCTGCTCTCCGTCAGCCCCACTCCTTCCTCTGCTTGGCCACACAGGAAAACCATTCTTCTTTTAGGAGGGGGGTGTTTTTCGCTCCAGAAATTTGGGGAGAGCTGACCCCGAGCTGCTCTCACGATTCATCATCTCGCGCTCTGCGCTGGTCGAGGCCCTTGCTCTGCAGGCAGCTTTTAATGGATCATCTCCCGGATGTCTCCAGGTTTTCCGCGAGTTTCCATTGCCCAGGCAGCAGACAGATGTGCTGGGCTGTGATTGCAGCTGGGGTAGGTTAAAGGCAGCATTGCCTGAAACAATAAATCTCTGTGGGGCAGAAGGGAGCAATGAAAGCTGTGTGAGTGCTCTGGTCTGTGCTCAAGGACCACAGGAGGGCTGGGTTCCTTTGCCACCTCGCTCGGGTCACAAGAGTTTTCCCAGTTGTCCTCCCAGCCTGACAGAAGGTGTCTGCTGCCAACCACCATGGCTTGGAGCTGGAGGAGGGCAGGGATGGATGGGATATTGGGAAGGAATTCGTGGCTGGGAGAGTGGGGAGGGGCTGGGCTGGAATTCCCAGAGCAGCTGTGGCTGCCCCTGGATCCCTGGCAGTGCCCAAGGCCAGGCTGGACACTGGGGCTTGGAGCAGCCTGGGACAGTGGGAGGTGTCCCTGCCCATGGCAGGGGTGGGGCTGGATGGGATTTAAGATCCTTCCATCCCAAACCATTCCAGGATTCTGCGATTCCATGAAAGGAGAGGGTTATGGTTCCTGGAAGAGGTTTGTGTTCAGTCTGACAAACGCCAGAGCTGCTGCTGCTGTCGGAGGCGCCCGTGCCAAAGGGAAGCGCAGATAAGGAGCTGGAACAGGGCCGAGATTCCTGTCCTGAGGTGTTTTATCCCAAGTTCCTGGTGCTGTTCTGCCCTGTGAGATCCTGGGACTGGGTGTCACTGACACACAGATCAGCAGGACCTGAAGCACCTCAGACTGGAGATAAAGAAATGCCTTTGATTAATGGGCTTGGCTGAGGCTCAGCAGCTCGGGGCTCTGGGAGAGGGGCTCAGAAGTTATAAAATAAGATCCTTTTAGGGCTTAAATCAATCCACCTGAATTGATTTAGATTTGGTTTGCATTAGAAGGGACCTTAAAGCCCACCCAGTGCCACCCCCTCCATGGGCAGGGACACCTCCCACTGTCCCAGGCTGCTCCAAGCCCCGTCCAGCCTGGCCTGGAAAAGTTTTTGAAAGTTTTTAATGAGTCATGGATGTTGCCAACAGCATCCCTCAGTCAGTGCAGGGTTGCAAAGGAACCCAAAAATGATCTGTCCCAATCCCTTGACGCTGTAAAAAGCAGGGGATGGTTCCCTGTCCTCCTGGAGCAGCCCCGGCCTCACCAAGTTCCTGCTGGGACTCACCACTATTCCCTGAGTTTGCTTTCAGTCCGTTTATACCTTTAAGAAAAGCTGTGGAAATAAACTGTAAATAAACACCTGGAGTTCCTCTGATCAGGAGGAACCAAATCCGTGAATCTCCCAAATCACAGCAAATCGATTTGCTGCTGTAATTCCTAGGGACTAAGAGGTACGGTTTGGAAAATTTCGAATTCATTGCAATCCCTGCAGTGCTGGCAAATCATTTATTCTCTGATTAATGAGCATTGTTTACGCTGTTGGTATCTGAGCTCTGAATGAACAAAACCCTTCCAGAGAGCAGCGTGAAATGCTGGATTTAAATCCTGATGTTGCTGAGGGCGTGGAAACCTTGTCCAAACTCAGAAAATGAAAAGATCCTGTCCCTTGGTCCCTGCAAGCTTGAGACTGGCCCCAGTGGCTCGGATTGTGCCATGGGGGGGTTAATTCCCAATTAACAGGTGTTCATTTACGGCTCCTGCTGCTCCGTGGGATTTATTGTGGCATTGCATGGAAGCTGTAATCAGTTCTGTTGTAATCGGAAAATTCATCAGGCAGCTCTTGGTTCTGCAGGTCCAGAATGAATTCTCAGCATCCTTATCGAAGCCTGGCCCTGCTGCTCAGTTTTCGTTCCCACACTTTGCTGTAATTGTGCTTCATCTTCCTCCTCATCAAAACCCAGAGCGTGAAGGGAGCAGGGCAATGACCAGGGACCCCCAGGACGGTTTGGGTGGGAAATCCCAATCCCCTTGAATCCCACCCAGTGCCACCCCTGCCATGGCAGGGACACCTCCCACTGTCCCAGGCTGCTCCAAGCCCCAGTGTCCAGCCTGGCCTTGGACACTGCCAGGGATCCAGGGGCAGCCACAGCTGCTCTGGGAATTCCAGCCCAGCCCCTCCCCACCCTCCCAGACAGGAATTCCTAATTCCCAATATCCCACCCAAATCTCCCCTTTCCCAATTTGAAGCCATTCCCTGTGTCCTGTCCCTCCATGCCTTGTCCCCAGTCCCTCTCCAGCTCTCCTGGAGCCCCTTCAGGCCCTGCAAGGGGCTCTGAGCTCTCCCTGGACCCTTCTCCTCTCCAGGGGAACATTCCCAGCTCTCCCAACCCCTCAGGCACAGGGATTTAGGCAGACCTGGGCAATGTCAATCCACGAACTCATTTGTGCCGGGCTTTAAGAGTGTCTTTAATTTGATACAAAGAAGACAAGAGGCCCATGGGGAGGAGAAGGGAACACGATGGGATAATTGGATCAGGAATCTGGGGCCGACTCCAGCTCACAGGGATCCCACACAAAGAATTCCCACTGAGCCAAGACAAAAGCTCAGCCTTGCACGGTTAATGAGGCAGGAGACACAAAGGGGTGAATTTTTAAGTGCATCCATTAGAAAAGTTCAAATGAGAGCGGCGCAGTTGGGTGGAAGAGTTAAAGCCTCGTGGAGCCTTTGTGGTGCACAGGGACACACGGAGAGTTCCGCTCTTTGGGAAAAGTTTGGAAGAGTCAGGACGGGCATTGCCTGGAAATGGAAACTCCTGAGAGTTCTGCAAGGCTGGCAAAGGATCCCTCTTCCCTCCCAAAGGGTCGGAATGGTTTGGGTTTGGAGCTGGCACAGGAAGGGTGACGTCACTGTTTGCCTCCATCCCAAATCCGAGGGCATTCCTGGGGCTCTGGGAGCACCGGAGCAGCCTGGCGTTCTGGGAGGTTGGAGAAAAGGAGGTGGTGGAGTCTCCATCCCTGCAAGTGTCCAGAAAACGTTGGGATATGGCACTGGAGAGCCTGGAGAACACGTGGGGCTGGGACAATGCTGGGCTTGATCCGAGACGTCTTTCCCAGCCGTGAGGATTCTGAGATTCCCTGAACTGGCAAATCAGCCCCAGAAGCAGAATTTTCATCCTTTAAAACACATCCGCCCCACCAGCTCTGCCTGTACCCGTCCCTTCCCACACAGGGAGCTCAGACAGGGAGCGCAGGGATTGCCTGCACGCCCCTGCCCACAGTCCAAGGATTCCTTTGCCATCGGAACAGCCGAGTTTCCTTCATCAGCTTCACGCTCCAGGTCCCCGTTTGCTGCCCAGGGTTCCACTCCGAGTGACATCTGTGTGATCCCAGGGATCCCACGGGAGCACAGCCTGGCCGGGAAGGCTCTGCCCGAGCTTGGGAAGCACCAGGGATCGCCCAGAGCCGCTCATTTATGGCTCATTTATCGCCCCATTGCAGGCAGGGAACAAAAAGGGCACGGAAATGCCAAGGGCTCCGTCTGCTTTTGTTATTCCAGGCCTCACGTTTAACGAGGGGCAGCAAAGCCCTGGCCAAGGAGATAAAACAATTATAACACAATTCCTGTGCCGCTGGAGGTCGAGGGCTCGGGTTGTAAACACTCTGACGGGCTGCCACTGATGGCCTCCCACGTTTCAGTCTCAGCCACCCCGAGGTTTCCTCACCAGCGCTCGGTGGCTGAGCTGGAATTTTAAGCAGGATCCGTTGGTGTGACAGTCGGAAGCTCCAAAATGTCGACTTGGCCCATGGAAAGGCTTGACAGACAGGGAAGGTGGGGCCACAGCTGCTTCCCGAGCCAGCCCCCGCTGGAGACCCTCTGGAGCCGGGAGCCGCCCCCCAGGCCTGGCCCCTGCGGGACCCGTCTCCTCCCCGTGCCCACACCTGGTCTTTTAGAAAACGTTTCAGGTTCACCTCAATGATCCTTTGGACTCACCTGGGCCAAGGGAGTAAAGAACAGGAAAAAACGGGATCACATCCTTCCCTGAACTTCTCCAGACTTCGCTACTTAAATAAATAAGCAAATGTTGATAATTTTCCGTCCCAAAATCTCTGTGCCTGATGCCCACCTTGCTCCAGGCCTTCCTTGGGCACCTCCAGGGATGGGCACCTCCAGGGATGGGGACTCCAAACCTCTCTGGGCAGTTCCAAGGCCTGACCACCCTTTCCATGGGGAAATTCCTGCTGATGTCCACCCTGAGCCTCCCCTGGCCCAGCCTGAGGCCGTTCCCTCTCCTCCTGTCCCTGTTCCCTGGGAGCAGAGCCCGACCCCCCCCGGCTGCCCCCTCCTGTCAGGGAGTTGTGCAGAGCCACAAGGTCCCCCCTGAGCCTCCTTTTCTCCAGGCTGAGCCCCTTTCCCAGCTCCCTCAGGAATTCTCCAGCCCCTTCCCAGCTCCGTGCCCTTCCCTGCTCCAGCCCCTCCAATTCCTCCCTGAACTGAGGGCCCAGAACTGGGCCCAGCCCTCGAGGTGCTCAGCAGGGCCAGCCCAGGGGACAGTCACTGCCCTGCTCCTGCTGCCACACTGATACAAACGTTCTCCTGTCCTTTTTCCTTGCTTTTAGGTGCAATTCCCTCTCCTCTCTCCACGCAGCCATTTCCTCCCCGCGTTTAGCGAGGCACTCTCGGAGCTGATGGATTTCCACGTTCTTTGTTCTCAGAGGTGCCCAGGTAGCAGATCAGCACCTGTGGAGTCTCCCTGCAGGTAAATCTCATCTCAAATCATCGGCAAAATTTGCTTTAAAGGTGTCTGGCATTGATTTGAAAGGGTTTCAATTGAGTTCTTGACTAAGGAGTGAGCATCCCCCTGGATCCTGCGTGGAGAGCACTCCCAGCATCTCCTTTCCCACGGTTAAAGCTTCACAAAGCCTGGAACCTTTTGGCTTTGACCCACTACTGCATTTCCAGTCTATTTCCAGTTTGATCCAGACAGGTAACAAATGGCCTCAAATCCTGTTTCCAAATACTGGGATGGATTAAACTCGCTGGAGTTGGGATGTGGGCTGTGAACACACAGGTCCCTCTTTGTCATTGAGGACGCTGGGAGGTGAAAATAAATATTATCACTTCTCATGAGGCACTTTTTGCTTCCTCAGATGAATCCCAGAGATAATGCAGGTGTATATATATATTAAAAATTGGCAGGTCATTTGTTTCCCTTCCCAGTGGCAGAAATCCATTCGGAATAAACAAATCCTTGCTCTTATCAGGGTGCTGGGTGTTGGCTGTGTTTGGAGATAAGGCCACACTGATTTGTCATGGCCACGGGGAGATGGTGCAGCCTCAGGGGGCTCCGGGTGCCCGCAGGAACTGGGAATTCATCGGGAACACCCGGGGTCTGTGGCTTCTTTGATACTTTCCCTTCACACCTCTGTGAAATCAAATCGTGGAATCACGGAATCGTTAAGGTTGGAAGAGACCTTTAGGATCATTGAGCCCATCAGCCCAGCTCCACGTTCACCCACGGCCTCAAGTGCCACATCCACACATTTTTTTGGGCATTTCCAGGGATGGGGACTCCACCACTGCATTTAGCACTTGCTGTATAACCCTTTCCATGATTTTTCCCCCGGTATCCAATGGGAACCTCCCCTGGCACAACATGGTGCCAATAACAAGGTTGTGGGTTCAATCCCCATTTAGTTAAGAGCTGGATTCAACCTTTGTGGGTCCCTTCCAACCTGGAATATTCTGTGAATCTGAATCTTGAGGCCGTTCCCTCTCCTCCTGTCCCTGTTCCCTGGGAGCAGAGCCCGACCCCCCGGCTGCCCCCTCCTGTCAGGGAGTTGTGCAGAGCCACAAGGTCCCCCCTGAGCCTCCTTTTCTCCAGGCTGAGCCCCTTTCCCAGCTCCCTCAGGAATTCTCCAGCCCCTTCCCAGCTTTCAGATTTCTGGGAGTTTGAGCTGTGCCTTTGTCACTGTCCCAGCGAGGTCGGAGGGGTCCCACAGGGACTGGGAATGCTCTGGGCTCCGGGCACGGCTCTGCAGCCCCTTGGAGCTGCTCCAGATCTGTCTGGGGACACACCCAGCAGACTTCCAGCACTCAGAGCTTCCCCCATGGCCCTGCTGTCCATTTGCTCCCCTCATTTCACCGAGGGAATGTGATTTTCCCTTTATTCCTTTCAAATCCTTCTCTCTGTTGAGCTGCTTCCCTCTGTCTGCTGTTGTTCAGGTGTGACCCAGGAACCATGGAAAGACTTCCAAGGTAAAATATTTGTGCACAGGCAGGACACAGAGGTCACCAGAGAGCAGGAGAAGGGATGTCTGGAGAGCACCTCGTGGTGCTCAGGTGCAGGGTTTAAAATAGAAATGTACTCGGTTTTCCCCAAATTACAGGGATCTCATGGTGATCCCTTAAAGTTTAATGCCCAGTTTATGACAGACAGCAGATTCCTCCTCCTCTAGCCTCAAAATCTCACTCATTCCTGTCAAATTCCACGTCCCAGTGGCAGGGGATGGAATTCAGCTCCCTCCAAAGGAATCCTGGATTGTCTGAGTCCTTCATGAGTGACTGAATAACAAACAGAGAATTTGGTGGGCAGGGGCTGGTTCTGTCACTGAGAAAGGCAAAACCAGAGCACAGCGAGGATTTTCTTCCCGGCATCCACCGGATCTGCACATTTATTCCGAGGGCTCACAAAAGGGGATGATTTGCTCCAAACAGGGGTTGGGGTTTGTTTCTGTTGAGCTTCTGACCTCACCCAGGGAGTTCCCATCCCTCAGCCTGGGTTTGGCTGGGAAAAGGAGCCGAGCTCTAAAACAATTCCTCAAACAGGAAGAAACCCAAACCCAAACCCAAACTCACTGGGAGCGAGCTCTGAGAGCACGGGAGCGCCAGTGCCAGAATTCCAGAAGGGTCTGGGTTGGAAAGGACCTTAAATCCCATCCCACCCCTGCCATGGCAGGGACACCTCCCACTGTCCCAGGCTGCTCCCAGCCCCAGTGTCCAACCTGGCCTTGGACACTGCCAGGGATCCAGGGGCAGCCACAGCTGCTCTGGGAATTCCATCCCAGCCCCTCCCCAGCAGTGACAAATGTCCTCCCACTGACTGCCCTGCACTGCAAAATGGTTCAAGATCCCTTTTTTTTTTCCCTTTGCCTTTCTAAATTTCCAGATAATTTGTTGATTACGGCTGACATGGCTGAGTTATTTCCAACTCTGCCTAAATGAGCTAATTTGGGAGTTATTAACAGTGAGCAAATTTCATTCTGGAGTTGCAAAACCCCCAGAAGCCCTTCAGGAAATAAATCCCTCTCAGAGCCTGAACTGCAGATGGACTGAGGAGATAATTACACACTCAGCTAATTACTGGCTTTGGCCTGGGTTGGAGTAATTATGTCCAGGCCATGAGACGAAGCCAGTGGTGAGTGCAGGGACTCCCAGTGGGAATTCTGGGTGCTGTGGGATCCATCCCGGGTCTGGAGCCTGGTTTGGGGGGTGTAGGAGAGCAATTCCACAATCCAGCTGTGTGGATAGGCACCGGCTGCTTTTCCTTAGGTCACTTCCATGTTTTCCCCTCTCAGAGTGGTTTATGCTCCGCTACCACGACTTCCCAGAATTCCCAAACCGCTCTGGGCAGGAATTTGGGATGCAAATACAGAAGCAGCTCAAACCTGCATGGTCTGGATGGTCTGGGAGCTGCCTCTCCAGGTAACGGCAAAATGGGACATTTCTGTTCTCCCAGCACATCCCGGCTCCCAGTGCTCCTCAGGGAGCTTTGTGCTCCCACCTCGTGTCCTGAACTGCTGCAATTCCAGGGGACTCTCATCCCCCCTCCATGGAATCCCGGGATTGCTCTGATTCCCACCTCTGCCCTCCCTTCCCTGCCCTCCTCACTCCTGGACCGCCTCTCCTGGTCCCTCTTTATTCTGTGTTTATTCCTGGCCTTACCCAGCTGCTTCTTCCCAGGTCTCTGCTGCACTTTGCAGGATCATTCCTTGGTTTTTCCTTTCTTTGGGATTCCTTGGTTTATTCATTGTTATCCATGACCTCTATCCTGGCAGTCCCAGCAGTTCTCCTGTTGATTTCTAATCCCATTCTTTACTCCTTCACTTCCCCACATTTCCCCCCAAACTCTCCATGAGCTGGGCATGAACCTCCAGCCCTTGGATCCAAGGATTTCAAGGCTTGGAGCAGCCTGGGACAGTGGGAGGTGTCCCTGCCATGGCAAGGGTGGGATGGGATTTAAGGTCCCTCCAACCCAAACCATTGGAATTTTATCCTTGGAGGTTGGAGGGACGTGGATCTATGGCTGCCTTGCAGAACCTGGTACTGTGGAATTCCCTGATTTTCCAAGGAATTGAGCTTTTCCGTGCCATTTTTTGAAGTTTTTGAATGAATTTTAGGAATGAGTGACGGCAAAGACAGCAGGGAGATGATGGTGCTTGAGAGGAAATGTTGCTCCGCTCGATTTTCATGAAGTAGGAAAAGTTCCCAAATTAGAAACTCCCTCAGAAAATGTCCTCAAAGGCATTTCCTTGGAATGACCAGGATCCAGAAGTCAATTTTCCATCCCCTTACCAGGTGATGTGTGGAATATGACTGAAATCACAATATTTGCCTTTCATTTTTACGACTCCAATAAAGGATTTACGGCATTTGTGGTCCAGAGGAGGAATCTTCAAGGTCAAGGCACGGCATGGAAAGGACACAGCTCTGTGCTCGGGAAAGGGGCATAATTATAATAATTCACTAATTATCCTGATCCTGAGCCTCCAGGAAGAGGCAGCTCCCTCCTGTCCATGGTTTCTCCGACACCGTCACCAAGGACCTCCAGAGCAGGGACTTGGGAAGCTTCACCCCATTAGGGTGTGGCTGTCCCTGCTCCCTCTTCCTGGGAATCCCATTCCTTTGGGAGAGGCTGCTTCCTGTGGGAGCCCCCAGAGGTCCCGAAAGGAGTGAGAAACTCCGCTGTGAAAGTGCTTCTGCCTTGGTTTACACTGGAGTCACTGGGAATTACTGACCCGGGATCCTCCCTGATCCCTGAGAGGAACGGGGATTTTAGGGATGCAGAACTCCTCCTCCTGCTGGGAAAGTCCCATCTGGGTCACCTGAACGTTGTGCCTTTCCCAGGTCACCGGGGGGTGTGGCTGTCACTGGTGGCACTGGGAGTGCTGGAGCCACCCCTGGGCAGGGAGGGATGGAGGGAGCAGGGCCTGAGGAACAGGGGACACGAGGACATGGAGCTTCTGGAGCGATCCAGAGGAATCCACCGAGCTGCTCCAGGGCTGGAGCCCCTCTGGAGCCAGGCTGGGAGAGCTGGGAATGTTCCCCTGGAGAGGAGAAGGCTCCAGGGAGAGCTCAGAGCCCCTTGCAGGGCCTAGAGGGGCTCCAGGAGAGCTGGAGAGGGACTGGGGACAAGGCATGGAGGGACAGGACACAGGGAATGGCTTCCCACTGCCAGAGGGCAGGGATGGATGGGATATTGGGAATTGGGAATTCCTGGCTGGGATGGAGTTCCCAGAGAAGCTGCAGCACCTGAGGCTCCCGAGCAGTCCTGTGGAGTAACCACTGCTGAGGTGAGGGAGCTGGAACGGGGCTGGAACGGGGCCGGAATGAAAGAACATGGAATGTTTCATGGGAAGGCAATCACAGGAGAAACAGAACAGCTGCTGAGGCAAAGGCAGCGCCCAGGGTACAAGGGAGGCAAAGTGCATCCTTGGAAAAGTGATGAGCCGAAAAAAATTGAAGCTGTCCCTTTGGAATTTGGATACCTGGTCACTGTAACTCAGGTGAGCTTTTCCTGGAGCATCTCCTCATCTACTGCCACATGAATTATTATCTGTAATTAAACCTCCTCGAGGTTTAGGCAGCACGTGGAGGGGAAGCTCAGCAAAGTCACAGACGGGTCTGGGAGCAGCTGGACAAGCGCCAGGAGCAGCAGCTGGGCTGCCCCACGGAATAAATCCCTTCCAACATTTCCAAACGGGACAGAGCCTGCCCGGGCACACGTCTGTGCTGGATGCCTCCCCTCAGAAATGCAGGAATTCCTGTTAGTCCGGGAAAAGCCTTTGCAGGAATTCCCATCAGGCCAGGAAAAGCGTTTCCAGTGCGTTATTGCCAGGGCTGAGATGTGGCGGCGTTAATTGCACTGGAAACCACAGCAGGCTCGTTAAGCTCGGCTTAAAGGAGCACAGAGAGAACTGAGCTCTCTGAACGGGGCTGCGGCTGCTTCCCAAAGTGCCCTTTGGAGCACAATTCCTGTCCCACAGCAGACGACAGCAGCAGGAGGAACCGGCCGAGGTCGCAAGCAGCACAGCCAGGCAGGAATTCTGCCGATGCCCATCTGGAGTGACAGGGCGACTCCTCTGCCCAGGACTTCAGCCAAACACAGCCAGCCTTCAGCTTGGAGCTTCCTGGGATGTCCTGGGAGGCTGAACTCTCCCAGGTGTGCTGGGTTCCCCCCAGGCGAATTCCTGCTGCTCTGTTCCCACGCAGCTCCTCTGGGCTGTGGTGGTTGTGCTGCAGGAGGACAACGAAACCTCAGGAGCATCTCCACAGGGATCCCTCGGGAGAGATTCAGGGACTGCAAGGACTCTCGGGAGACACCCAGGCCATGGAGCTCCAGGATGCTCAGGACAATATTCAGGTGTTGTCATTGGCTGAGAGGTGGGAGAATGGTTTGGAATTTATTATTTAAAACGCCCAGCTTTGCTCCTAAATACCGCCATTTTGGGATATTTTCTGGAGGAACAGCCTCCTGCTCGTGGAGGTTGGACTAGAGGACCTTGAGAAGGTCCCTTCCGACCCAACCCATGCTGGGATGCCAGGACAGGTTTTATAAGGGGGCTGGAGCATCTTTCCTGCAGGGAGAGGCCGCTCAGCCTGGAGGGCATGGGAGGTCTTGTCCCTGTGGATAAATCGGGAAGGAATTCCCTGTGGGAGGGAAGGCTGAGGCTGGAGCCGGCCTTCTCTCAGTGGTGCCCACAAGAGGCGATGAGCACACAGACCCAGCACTGATATTCCAAGAAAACCCTGTTTTCCCACTCAAACACCAGCGCGGGTCACCCAGGGAAGCTCTGGAGGCTCCATCCTTGGAGATACCCCAAACCCAACCACACCCGGCCCTGGGCAGCCTGCTCTGGGTGACCCTCCTGGAACAGGGAGGATGGACCAAATTCCCTCCAGAGGTGCCTCCAATCCCAGGAATTCCCGGAGGGCCCAAACTGCTCCATCCTGCCAGCACATCCCCCTCCCCAGCTGACCTTGAGAGTGGCCATTCTTGTGCCAAGACAGTGAAGAATTCATTTTCCACCTTAAAAAAAACCTGGATCTGCTTTTATGTGAAGCTACAAAAAGATTTATGGCTTGAAACCTCCCAAGAAGATCTCCCAGCCATGCAAACCGTACCCACAGCTAATTTTCTTGCTGTAACTTTTTAATTTTCCTTCTGCCATATGGCTCAAATTGTGTGTGAGTTAATATTATTCATAAATGCAGGACAAATAGGAATAAGACCAGTTAGAGCAAAATATTCCCCGTCTTTTAAATCTCCAAGGTTCCGGGGAAAGCTGTTCTCGTGCAAATTTAATATCTCCACCGAAACCACGTGGGCTGCAGGGTTTGACTCCTGCCCCCTGCTCCCTGTCAGGTTTGCAGCGTTTCGCCAACAAATTAACAAGGGGAGGATTCCGGTGAATTTTGATGAGCCAGAGGGAATCTGCCACTCTCCGGGAGAGATTTGGGAGTGGAAAGCTCCAGCTCAGGGTTTGTGCTCTCCCAGCCAGCACGGCCTTCCTTCCCTGATGTTTCAGGGATGTGGGAATTGCTCAGGGCCTTCCTTCCCTGCNTGGGAATTGCTCAGGGCCTTCCTTCCCTGATGTTCCAGGGATGTGGGAATTGCTCAGGGCCTTCCTTCCCCGCCGTTCCAGGGATGTGGGAATTGCTCAGGGCCTTCCTTCCCTGATGTTCCAGGGATGTGGGAATTGCTCAGGGCCCTCCCTGCCATTCCAGGAATGTGGGAATTGCTCAGAGCCTTCCTTCCCTGCCGTTCCAGGGATGTGGGAATTGCTCAGGGCCTTCCTTCTCTGCCGTTCCAGGGATGTGGGAATTGCTCAGAGCCTTGCCCCCTATTCCAGGAATATGGGAATTGCTCCAGTCCTTCCTTCCTATTCCAGGAATGTGGGAATTGCTCAGGGCCTTCCCAGATATTCCAGGAATGTGGGAATTGCTCCAGGTCTTCCCTGCTGTTCCAGGAATTTGGGAATTGCTCCGGGCACTCTCCAGCCATGGGGATTTTCCTCTAAAGCCACGGTTCTGCTGGATTTCCCAGGCCCGCTCAAAAATGGATCCCTAGGGGATGATTCCATGGTGTTCCTGCTGAATATCCTGTGGTGGCCACCTGGAATTGCCTCACATCCCAGCTCCATCTCTCCCAGCAGCTTCATTCCCATGGGATTTAGGCAAGCAGAGGCACAGGCAAATTCAGAGGGATATTTCCATGGATCTCTTGCTGCCAAACACCTGCAGCTGGGGAGGTCCATAAGAAAAACTTCTTATCTGCATTTTTCAACTTTGATTTTCCTGGACTGAACATCTTGGATAAACCCCTGTGTTCCAGAGGAGGCTGAGGGCACTGCAGTGGTCGGGGTGGGGTTGGAATTCCGTATTTAGGGACGGAAAAAGAGGAGCCTGTTCCTCTTCTGCGGACACAGAGAGCTGGGGTGGGGCAGGGGATGGAGGGACGGGACACAGGGAACGGTTCCCACTGCCCAGGGCAGGTTGGATGTGAGGGTGCATTCCCTGGCTGGAACGGAGCCGATCCAGAGATGTCACAGTGGACAAATCCCCCTTTTTCCCCCACTTTGGACAATGGAAAAGCTCCCTGTGCTTCCCAAGTGCTTCCCCTGTGATTTCCCAAGGAAAATCAGTTTTCCTGTCCTCCTGAGACAGCCTGGCAGTGACCAGAGTTCAGGATCCTGTGGCAGATCCAGCCCCACGATGGCTCCATCAAAACCAAATCTCTCAATCTGAGAATTCCTGAGAAATCCAGGGACAACATTTGGATACCCAGAGCTGATTCAATGAAGGGAGCCTGGGGGGAGTTGTGAGGGACAGCCACGGAGTCTTTCTAGGAAAGGAACCAGTTCTGGAATGAGTTAATGCCCTGTGCTGCTCCGGGTGTTGGACGCACGCCCTGCATCATTTCCAGCCACAGGAGAGGGGATGGAGAGGAAAATGGGATGAAAACCAAATCATGCATCACTTTGGGGTTGTACTAAAGCCGGGCGTCCCTTCTGAACCTCTTCCAACACCCAGGGATTGGGAAGGCTATCGCCAATTTTCCATAAAGACTTCCTTCATTTTGTTGTTCTTTTATTATCCTGCCCCACTTTGGAGGCAGAACCTCAAGGTTCCCATCCAGGCTTTGAGGTGGTCTGGTTTGAAAGGGAAAATATCTGTGTGAGCCTCGATAAACTGCAGGGAATTCCTGGTGGGGAACACGGAGTGGGACAGGAGCTTTCACCTCTCCTCCCTCTCCAGCACCACTTCTTTGCAGCTGCAGTTTTCCTCGGGAATCCTGCTCCCTCCCAGCCATTTGGATCCTTTTTTCCTCTGAGGCTGGCTGAAGTTACAGGGTTTAGTCACTAAATGTGGTGAGCTGAGGGACAGCCAGGGCTGTGGAGAGGGTGTAGGAAATACCTGCTCAGATATTCCCTGAATCCCATCCTCTGGCACACTTTGATTCCTCTGGTCTGTGATGGGAGAGCAAAATGAGCTGTGGACTAAAACTGATATTCAGACTTTGGGTTAGATCTCACTGCTGGTGACTTGATTTCATAGAAAAATGGAATCATGGAATGGTTTGGGCTGGAAGGGCCTTAAATCCCACCCAGTGCCACCCCTGCCATGGGCAGGGACACCTCCCACTGTCCCAGGCTGCTCCAAGCCCCATCCAGCCTGGCCTTGGGCACTGCCAGGGATCCAGGGGCAGCCACAGCTGCTCTGGGAATTCCAGCCCAGCCCCTCCCCACCCTGCCAGGGAAGGTGAAGTGACCTCGCACTGTCCCTGTGACCCTGCTGTCATCCCTCCCCGCAGCCCATCCCGCTGGATCCCGTGGCTCCATGGCTCTCTGCTCCTCTCGGATATTTATTTTGCTTCTCTTTTCAAACTCTGCGCTCTCTTTTCTCGCCCGGCCTGGATTAGAAATGCTCTGTTTGCTGCTCAATTAAAGCGGCCTCGCAGACACTGCGAAGTTCAAACAGTTCTGGCTTTTGCCTAAAATATCTCTGTCTGCATTTAATGGGCTTTGCAGGCTGCACTTTCCAAGTGGTTATTAATGGGATTTGGACAAGGAACTCTTGCTTTGTGCTATTAAAATGATCTAAGAAATCCTTGCACTGGCTTTTAATTCCATCCATTCCTGTCAGGCAGCAGCTGCTGGGTGTCACAGGAAGGCCTGGCCTGGCTGTGACAGGGCTGCGGCACAGCTGGCAAATCCAGCAGCCCGATAATTAACTGGAATTAGTGCCTTTTGCTTCCTTTAACGCTGTTACTGTTGTTATTATCCCCTGGAGGACGCGTCCAGGGAAAGCTCCACTGAGGGAAGGAAGACGAGGACGGAATTGGCAGCTTGGAAAGAAGCCGGGAGGGAGGTGGGACATGGACCCTCAGCTGGGAATTCCTGCAGCTCCGCTGGGACCTGGGGCATGGAGACCTCAGGGAACGGGGCACAGACTCGTCAGGATGGGACAGGAAAGCTCAGGAAGCCTTTTCTAGACCCAGCTTTGGAGTGCCCATCCCTGGAGGTGTCCAGGGAATTCCTAGCACGCAGAGCTCTGGGCTGGGGACGAGGTGGGGATGGGGCACAGCCCCATTGGATTTGGCGGTCTGGGAGGGCTTTTCCAGCCTCGGTGACTCTGGAATTCTGCCCTGCTTTCGAGCTGAAGTCCTGGGAAGAGGCTGAGGGTCCCTGTGAGGAACGGAGCGTGCCCAGTCAGCCCAGTTCCCGCAGTGTCTGCGCAAACTGGGCGGCATTAAAACGCCTTTATTAATGAACAAACCCCAGCGAGGGCCCTAATTGAGGGGAAGCAATTAGGAGTAGAACTGCAGCCCTCGCTGCTGCTGCCCACCCACAGCTCACTGAAACGCGCTGCCTCTGGAATCAGCAGATCTTGGAACTGCACGCTGTTCCGAGAGCAGCCCTTGCTCAGGAACGACAGGCAGGAAGAACCGTCCTTCCGCGTGATTTACACCCCAGATTAGGCCCAGCTTGTAAAAATCCACCGAGTTTAAATCACTGTCAACCTTGAACAAGAGCAGAGGAGGCGACGACCCCGGTGCAAAGCAAACAAACAAAGTGCTGCTCAGTGGGTTGTCTGTCCAAACAAAACCCGGGATTTAACGTTGTCTGCTCGGAACTTCAGCGGGAAAAGGGGCTGGAAATCGGGAATTTCCCAATTACAGCTCAAACCAGCTCGGTGGGAAACCAGGAGCTGCACAAAGGCTCGAAGGACGTCGGGAACTGGTGATGAACTGCCTTAACTGGGAAATACTGGGAAGTACTGGGAAATACTGGGAAGTACTGGGAAATACTGGGAAATACTGGGAAATACTGGGAGCTGAAACAGGGCTGGGCTTGGCTTAGCTAGGACTTGGCCTCGGTGATCTTGGGGGTCTTTTCCAGCCTAAATAATTCTTGGATTCTGATCCCGGAGCCTGAGTGCCGTTGCCATGGCAATACCCCAGCCCTCCATCATCAGGGCAATGCTTAATTAGACCTCCTTAGGTGCCTGGGTCGTTCCTGCCTTCCCTGCAGCTGATTATTATCATTATTTAGCAAATATCATTAATTAGTGATCAGCGGCACGAGACTGGCCTGGCCACGCAGCTCTGCAACCTCAGCTTTTCCTGCTGTTTTATCTTCCTTGGGAAAAAGGAATCAAAATCCCAAATGTCAGAATTCCTGCACCAATTCCCAACGACGGCAGTGCTGGTGGGCCTTGGCAGCCTGCCTGGAATTTGGAGGGCGTTTGGGAAGGAGTTCCAGGCCGGGCTGGAGGGGTTTGAAGCAATGAAAATGGTTATTTTTACCCCAAAATGCATTATTTTTACAGTCCCTGCAGACAGAGCATTCGGGATACAACAGAAATCCCTGGAAGCAGTGGGGAGGCGCATCCCAAGGCCCCGCGCACTCCGAGCTCTTCCCAGCTTCCCATTCCTGCTGCAGGACGAGAACTCCAGGCTGTTACCACAACTTTTTATCACTTTTCCAGGCGGGAATGCAGCCAAAGTGTAAATGAGTCAATAGCGGAGCCACAGACGCAGTTAGCAGAGGGTGATTAGCTAATAGCAGTTAATTACTCTGACAACAAAGCCGCCAGGCCCGGCAGAGCCTCGCAAAGAAATGATTTTGTCACTCGGTGTCTAATGAGGGCCCAGCGACTCCCTCCAACCGATTCTTTGTTTGCTTTACAGGCTGATACCTGCTGATAAGATGTTTTCTTTTCGAGTGATAAATTATCTTAATTAACTTTAATTGTTTGCCGACAAATTTATGCAAATGGAGCCATTCCAGGAGCAGCAGCAGCAGGAATTTGGGAGGTGAGGAAGGAAGGTCGAGCTTTGCTCCTGTCAGGGGGGATTTTGTGCTTCAAAACGGGAATGTGCAGCCTGGAGTGATCCCTGTGTCTGCAGTGGGATGAGGAATGGGATCTTGGAGTGTTTTCCCAGCCTTTCCCCAAAGAATCGTGGAATGGGTTGGCTTGGAGGGGATTTTAAGGATCATCCAGTGCCACCCCCGCCATGGCAGGGAAACCTCCCACTGTCCCAGGCTGCTCCAAGCCCCAGTGTCCAGCCTGGCCTTGGGCACTGCCAGGGATCCAGGGGCAGCCACAGCTGCTCTGGGAATTCCAGCCCAGCCCCTCCCCACCCTCCCAGCCAGGAATTCCCAATTCCCAGTATCCCATCCATCTCTGCCCTCTGGCAGTGGGAAGCCATTCCCTGTGTCCTGCCCCTCCATGCCTTGTCCCCAGTCCCTCTGCAGCTCTCCTGGAGCCCCTTTAGGCCCTGCGAGGGGCTCTGAGCTCTCCCTGGATCTTTCTCCTCCCCAGGTGAACATTCCCAGCTCTCCCAGCCTCTCCTCATGGATCAGCGGATTCCCAGCTCCAACCAGGACGCTCTGGAGTCCTGTTCCAGCCCCTCTGAGAGTGTGGAACACCTTCCTTGTACCTTTGCTTCCCCACCTGCTAAATCTGTTTTTCTTGGTGATTTTCCCTTTGTTTTTCTCTTCCCTCAGGCCCTGCCTCGTGCTGGGAATTCTGGGAGCTGTCCAGGATTTTCGCCCTGTGAGGGTGTTGTTAATTCTTGCTGGAGTTGTGCCCACCTGGTTTTGTTTAATATCAGCCACTCTTACTTTCCTTCGTTCTCCACCTTTCTGGGGACGAAATGAGATTGCAATGAACTAAACTGCAGCTCATGAGAAGTAAAAATGAAAAATGAAACTGATCCGTTAAAACCAAGCTCCTGTTCTAGGCAGCGCCTGGAACCTGAAAAGTCCCTTTTTTTCTCACCAATTTCCATTGGTGAGCTCTGGCTTTGGCCTGTTGGTTTTATCCAGGGACATCTTAAATATCTTTTGCGAGGAATCACAGAATCGGATCGGTTTGGGTTGGAAGGGACCTTAAAGAAAATCTGATTCAACCCAGTTTAGTCAAAACCTGCTGAGCAGCTGAGTTTCGCCGACAGCCGCGGGTGTTTGCCGGTTTGGAACCCTCCCGCTGCACTCAGGTTTTGTTTCCCTGTGCTCTGGTTTCCCCTGGGTGAGCAGCTGGCAGCGGCTGTGTACCAGAGCACCCCGAAATCCTGCAGGAAATGGGAATGAGCCGTGCCTGGGCATCTCCTGCAGCACTGATTTCCCCACCACAGGACACCTTCTGCTCCTCCATGACTGAATGACACACAGAGAGGTCGGCAGGTGCTTTTCAGAACCAGAATTTCCATCTCTATCACATTTTGTGTGAATTAGAGATGGAATTAAACACCCTCTTTAATTCCTCCCATTGCAAACTCTTTTTCTGGCACTTTTCCTGATTATTTCAAGTAAAAAAAAAAAAAAAATTTCTCCTGACCTGTGATCTTTTCTTGCAGCAATTACCTCTCTGACCTTTTCCTGGGGTTTAAAGATTGAAAACAATCACAGCTTCTCTGCCTTCGCAGTTTGTAATCTCTGCTTAGGATTCAGGAGGCAGAGCTGTGATTTATTCACTGAGCCAGCGCTGGCTGAGGCTCCTCTCTCCCCTTCCCTGACCCAGAGCCCCTCAGAGCCTGCCCAGCCCCAGCTCTGCCTCTCCAAACGAGCTCATTGGGATGTGGTGCAGCTCCCCCGGCTGGGAGCAGGCATCGACAACCCCAGTTGGAGTCAAATGGGATGTGATTTGTGAAAAAATGAAATATTAGCGAAGACTGGAATGGAGAGAAGTCGATTCTCACCCAGCTCTGTTTGGGTGGAATCCAAAGCTTTAATTGCAGAGGGAGATGGGCAGTGGGACCGGGGCGTGCTCCAGGCCTTTGTTTATCACTGAGGCTTTGTAGGGCTGAAAAATGATTTGCATCAGGTCAAGAAGCAGCTTCAGATTTCTGGAGGAAGCTGTCAAATTATTTTCTCTTCTTTTCCTCAATCAGAGTCGTTATAAAAGGCACAGTTGGAAACCAGTTATTTTATTTCTTTTTGTCACTCTCAATTCTCGCAGTGCCTGAGGTTTTATCTTGAGCTCTCGGCTGTGATGAAAAACCATTTGAGTGTTGGTTGGGATCCGTGAGAGGAAGAGATGGAAGGGGTAAAAGCACAGGGGAGCCGTGTGTGCTCAGAGGAGTTGGGTGCTAAGGGGCAGGGAGCTGATCCAAGGGGTGGAGCTGATCCAAGGGGCAGGGAGCTGATCCAAGGGGCAGGGAGCTGATCCAAGGGGCAGGGAGCTGATCCAAGGGGTGGAGCTGATCCAAGGGATGGAGCTGATCCAAGGGGTGGAGGTGATCCAAGGGGTGGAGCAGCTCTGCTGGGAGGAAAGGCTGCGAGAATTGGGATTGTCCAGCCTGGAGAGGAGAAGCTTCAGAGTGACCTCGTTGTGACCTTCCAGGGCCTGAAGGGGCTCCAGGAGAGCTGGAGAGGGACTGGGGACAAGGCATGGAGGGACAGGACACAGGGAATGGCTTTAAGCTGGAAAAGGGGAGATTTGGGTGGGATATTGGGAAGGAATTCCTGGCTGGGCTGGAATTCCCAGATTTGCTGTGGCTGCCCCTGGATCCCTGGCAGTGTCCAAGGCCAGGCTGGACACTGGGGCTTGGAGCAGCCTGGGACAGTGGGAGGTGTCCCTGCCCATGGAAAAGGGGTGGGATGGGATGGGATTTAAGGTCCTTCTCCCCATTCCGTGATTCTGTGGTACCCAACCATCCCTTGCTGCTGTTTGTGTGTCTCCATCACTTGGATGGGGCTGGAGAGCCTGGAATTTGTTGGGAATCCCTGAGGTGCTGCCTGGGCTGTGCCAGCATCTCCCAGGAGTGAGGAACAATCCAGGTGCAGGGGGATGAAGAGGATTATAAAGAGATTTTTAAGTGCTCTGTTTTGTTGTTTTTGGGCTCATTTCCATCAGCCAGGGGGGGTCAGGAAAATCCGCGGAGCTGGGCATGGATTTGCTGGGGGTGCTGGGACAGCCACGGCTCCCTGGCACCTGGAGGGGTCTCATCCACTCCCATCTTCCCCATTTTATTCCCTAGGAACGTCCCAAACCAGCCTGGGCTCCCGTTTTCCAGTCTCCCAACGTGTCCCTGTTTGAGTCCCCCTGGGGACTCTCTCACCCAAATTCTCTCCCAGGTGGATTTGTTTTATTGTGGTTTTGATTTAAAAGCAGCATCCAATGGGGATTTCCTCCCAAGGTGCTGGAGTCCTGCTCCAGCAGCTGATTTCATCCAGGTGGGTGTTTTTCCAGAGCCTCTGAGGAAAGGGATGGAATATTTCCAGCATTTCAGGGAGCTTTTAAAGGGCTCTACTTTGATAAATTCCATCCCGTGGCTGTGTTCCCGCTCTGCACATCCCGAGTTTGTATCCAAACAAACACTTCAGGAACAATTTCCCCGAGCCAGGATGGTTTTTTGTGCTAATTTGAAATCAAAGGACTTGAAGATAATTGCTTATTCAAATAAGGACCCAGTTGCATACGGAATATTTTGATTAATTGGGGAATTAATTGCTGATCCCACAATGCTGAAATTCCCATTTCCAGAATCTGCGAGATGAGAACGACCTCTCTGAGGACTCCTGAAATGAAGAGACTGCGTGGTCCTTAAGGTTTGCTGAAGTTTAAAGCCTCTATTTAAGAATTATTTAAGGAAAAACCCAACTATTGCAGCACAAAAAGCCTTTAATGCAGGGAATGGGAGTGTTGGAAGAGAAATTCTGTTAAAACCTCCTGGAACTCGAGGGAATCTTGAGGAGAATTGATGTGCTGGGGCTAAACTCTGCATTTCAGAGTTTATTTATTTATTCTCCCCCTTCCAGCCTGTCCCTGCAATGAGGGGCTTTGTTTTATTTCAGGTTTTGCTGGGTGATGTCTCCCCTGTAAAATGAGTTTTTAAAAGCAGTATTTACCTGAGGTACCTGGACTTTATTGCTGGAGGTGGCTTCAACCTGCCCATCTCTGCAGGATGAGCACAGGGTCAGGGGAGAGCTGGGAGAGGAATTGCTGCTCTCAGGGGGAACACGGGACCGAAAGGAATATCCAGGAATTCTGTTTCTTCCTGGAGGGACTGGTCACCTGGGAAAGGCAGGGGAATCACCTCCAGATTTTGGGAGGGGTAATAAGATCAATAGATTGGGTTTTTGGGAGATTATTTGGGTATTTCCACACGGATGTAGGGATGGAAGCGAGACTGGGGGCTGTAAATGTGACAGGAAGGGAAACTCAGTTGGGATGTTGGAAAGAAATCGCCAATTTTTGGGGTGGCGAGGCCCTGGCAGATGTTCAAACTGCCAGAGGGCAGGGATGGATGGGATGTTGGGAATTGGGAATTCCTGTCTGGGAGGGTGGGGAGGGGCTGGGCTGGAATTCCCAGATTTGCTGTGGCTGCCCCTGGATCCCTGGCAGTGCCCAAGGCCAGGCTGGACACTGGGGCTGGGAGCAGCCTGGGACAGTGGGAGGTGTCCCTGGGATGGGATTTAAGGTCCCTTCCCAAGCCAGATCCTGGGATTTCAGAAGGATGGAGAAACGGCATCATTACAACTCCAGGCTCTTTATTATTAACCAAGTCTTTCACCGTCAGGAAATTATAGTTGGAAAAAGGCAGGATTTTGCCTGGTTATCCAAACCAGCATCTCCCATTTGCATCCCAAACCCTGGGCACTCCCTGATGGCTCAGCTTGGATCTGTGCTCCCCTGGGAGCAGCTCCTGCCTGTCTGAGGGTCTGGAATTCTCCAAAATCCTCTCTTTTCCTGCTCGCCTCCAATCCAGCGGGAGGAGCAGCTCCCTGCAGAGCCTGTGCTGCCTCAGAGGCTCTTCTCCATAACGTGCATCTTTCCATCAGCTCTGGCTTTCTCTGCCAGCTGATTTAACTCAGGAATTCCATCAATCGCTCCTGGATAGCTTCTCCTGCTCGCTGGCAATTAAAATCTGCTTCCAAGTGAGGCCCATTAACGTCGTCACCTTCCCCTCTGGAAACCAGCTTGGGAATTTCAGCAGAAACGAGAATAATGTGGGAGCTGGGATGAGGCTGAAGAGCAGGAACGAGGAAGGGAGAGCTGGCTGTTGTGGGAGTCACGGAAGGAGCCCCGCATCCCAGGGCTGCACACGGATACGGGATATTCCCGTATCCCGGGAATGCAGGAGGGGTAGGGATGGGTTTGTGGAGGTGTAAACCAAGAGGGTGTTTTTTAATCAGTAACAGGAATGGAACCTCGACTTCTCCAAGCAGTTTTGGCATTTTGGGGTAGTTTGGAGGTGCTGGGCAGGCTCTCAGGTACGGGATGGGATTTCTGGGGTGTCCTGGGCAGGGCCAGGAGTTGGACTCCACGGTCCCGTGGCTCCTTCCAGCTCAGGAGATTCTGCAATTCCAAACTCTGTGGGACAAAACCTCTGCTCTTGGAGCAGTCGTGTGTTCTCATCACTCCTGGACTCTGGGGTGGCTCAGATTTGGGGAGGTCGGGGAGCCGTGGCCATTTGGGGGAGCTCAGCTCCAGCAGAGGTGCTGCTCTGCACGTAATAAATCCTTTTTTCTTTCCTTTGCTGCTGGTCTGTGTGGAGTAAATCCGTTTTTCTTTCCTTTTTTCCCCCTTTTCCATTGGAAAGCAGAGGAGGGAAGGGGGAATTCCGAAGGAGGCTTTGCTTCCTTGTTGCGGCATTTTTCCAGGTTTCTTTGTCTGAGCCAAACCCAAGAGCTTGGAAAACTCCAGGAATTGGTGGTGTGTGAACACAGAGAGGGAACAAGATTTGTTTAATGCTTGACCGAGTGGGAACCACTTCAAAACTTCCTAAAGGTGCCTGAACGACTGGGAAATGTTCCTCAGGGAATGTTCCTGGTGCTGCTTCCAAGGGCTGAGCCAAGCGCGGAAATGGGACCCATTCACAGGAGTTTGGGAATCACAAACAAACAAACAAAAAAAAATCACGAAAGTGAGGAAATCACAGAATTCTGCCCATCCAGTGCCATGGGCAGGGACACCTCCCACTGTCCCAGGCTGCTCCAAGCCCCAGTGTCCAGCCTGGCCTTGGACACTGCCAGGGATCCAGGGGCAGCCACAGCAAATCTGGGAATTCCAGCCCAGCCCCTCCCCACCCTCCCAGCCAGGAATTCCTTCCCAGTATCCCACCCAAATCTCCCCTTTCCCAATTTGAAGCCATTCCCTGTGTCCTGTCCCTCCATGCCTTGTCCCCAGTCCCTCTCCAGCTCTCCTGGAGCCCCTTTAGGCCCTGCAAGGCCACAGTGAGGTCACTCCTGGTCTCTTTTCCGAGCTGGACAATCCCAGCTCTCCCAGCAGAGCTGCTCCATCCCTTTGACCATCCTCTGGTTTTGCTCCAGCTGCTCCACGTAATTCCTTGGAGATTTTGGTGGCTCTGTTTTGGCTGAGCTTTGAGCTGGTTCAGTGCCCAGCTCCTCCATGGTGGCACATTCCTGATTTCCTCCTGCCCCAGCAGGACACGGCTCCTTTGGGTCCTCCTCTAGGAATGGATCTGGTGGGTGAGGAATCACAGGTTTGGCTTGGAAGGTTCCATCCAGTTCCACGCAGCTGCCAAAACTGTTTATTTTGGGCGTGGGATGAGCAGAACCAACCCCAACCGCGGGGAAATCCCAGCTTTTCCCACTTTAGCAGCAAAGAATTCCCGACAAACCGGTGCAGGGTCGTTATCAAGGAGGAGAGCTCTTTGTCACGGCTGGGAGCCCCTGGAATTCGAGGAGGTGGGAAAAGCTTTGTAAACAAGCAGGAAACCAAAGTCAAAACGAATCCCAGCCAGGAACTCCTCAAAAGGAAGAGTCAGGAAGTCACCGGTGCCTTTTAATAACGGCTGAAAGGGAGGGGATAAACACAATATTCGCTTTATGACTGCTTCCTTCACGCTCCAGTGAACGTAAATTTGGGTAATTGTATTTCCTGGGCTTGGCTGTCGCGGAAGATAAGGAATAATTACATCCCTGCCTGATGGGAAGGAGCCTCCAAAGCGATCCTTTTTTAATGCTAACAATCCTGTCTTACTGGAGTTCAGGCTGGTGGCAAATAGTGACAAGAGAAAACATCAGCGAGGAGCAGCTTGTACCGGCTTGGTGCGTTCTGAGTATTTTGTATTTCCACGTTTTCATTGTAATTAGGATTTTGCTCACACCTGAGGTCCCCCAGCCCATTTTCCCTGGGTGTCTGGGTGTTCCCGTGCGCTGCACTGAGGATTCCCCTGCCTTTCCCAATTTTTATTCGCTTTCCCGACAGTTTCATTGCCTTTTCCCCACCCTGGGGATCTCTAACCATCAGTAGGAGATGTTGGCGAACTTGGATTGGAAAATTGTGTGGAAATCCTAAATTTATGGCTTTGTAGTGAAGAGATTCCGTGGAATTCTACATTTATTCCTTGGGAGATGATCCCACATCTCCCAAACCTGTGGCACCTCCACACAGCAGGACGCAGGCGTGGGGATACCTGTTCTTATTCCGGGAACGTGTTGGGACTGAGCATCCAAAGGAGAATCCTGGTTTTCCTGTACCTTGTCCCAGCAATACCCCGAGGTTGGATGTGCCAAAATTCTCTTTATTTTCCCCGTTTCTCCTGCCTTGGACCATTTTAACCCCCCTGTAACACCCAGCTGTTGTTCACACCTTCTCTGAAATATTTTTCCTGGTGGTGCAGGGAACCCAGAGTGTCAAATCCAGCTGGAATTCCTGTGGGATTTAATAACCTGCTCCCAAATCAGCTCTGGTGGTCCCAAAGTAACTGCTGGGACTTCACATGAATCTTAAATTTATCCCCCGTATTTCAGCAGGAATTGGACCCAGCTTTGCTAATTGTTAGTTTTTTCCTTCAGTTTTGAACATTGCGGTGTTTTTTTACCTGACAAATTCATGTGCTGCTTGAGAGTTCAGGAACAGCCGTTTTAGGAATATTTTTAGTGTTGTTATTATTATAATTAATGCCAACACCTTAATTGCCGGGAGGGGGTAACTCATTTAAATACCTTGGTTACCCGAATCGATTTATCTGCTCGATGAAAATAGACACAGTGAGGAAAGAAATGGCCTCAGGTTACACCCAGGGAGGTTCGCCTTGGATATCGGGAATATTCCTTCCTGGGAAGGGCTGTCCGGCCCTCCAGAGCTGCCCAGGGAGGTTTGGAGTCCCCATCCCGGGGGGGATTGAAAGCCCTGTGGATGTGGCACTCGGGGACACGGGCACCTTGGTGAGCTCAGAGGGCTTTTCCACCCCGAGCAATTCCAAAGGGTGGCTCCGCCTGCCCTGGGCAGCTCCAGAAGCTGGACTGTGGGCAAAATAATCCTGATTTTCTTCCCCAAACTCCCTTTTCCAGGCTGGGACACAGCCCCGCTTTGCAGGGGAGCCTTCAGCAGGGAGTGGGAGGAGGGGACGGAGGTTTGCTGTGATTTGGTGGCACCCAAAAGGCAGAGGGTGACTGAACGCCGGGAAATCCCTCCTGATATTCCGAAAGCCTTCCCGCGGCTGGCAGGAAGCCGATATTGAAGGACAAAGAGCAGGAGGCTTCAGCAAACCGCTGCCTCCCCTTGCTCTTTAGAAGAGGGAGTGAACTTTATTCAAGTTTGTTGCGGAGGCGCCGCGGATGCTCCAGCCCTCCCTGCCCGAGCAGGAGCTCGTGGCGCCTTGGCCAAAAATCAACAGCCTCTCAAGGCCTGACCTTTGAAAAGCTGGGCTTTATTTTCTGTATCTTCCAATTTATTTCTAGGGGAAGGAGCAGCTGGAGTGAATCCCTGGTTTCCCTGGGCAGGTTTGGGGCTGGGGGTGGTGATCAGGGACTGGAGGGACAGGGACCCGGGAGCACCGGGATTCCCGTGGGCAAAGGGAAAACGAGGGACAGGACACAGGGAATGGCTTCAAATTGGAAAAGGGGAGATTTGGGTGGGATACTGGGAAGGAATTCCTGGCTGGGAGGGTGGGGAGGGGCTGGGCTGGAATTCCCAGATTTGCTGTGGCTGCCCCTGGATCCCTGGCAGTGCCCAAGGCCAGGCTGGACACTGGGGCTGGGAGCAGCCTGGGACAGTGGGAGGTGCCCCTGCCATGGCAGGGGTGGCACTGGGATGCTCCTTAAGGTCCCTTCCCACCCAGACCATTCCAGGGTTTGAGGGTTCGGAGTCATCTCCAAGCACCAACAACTGCAAGACCTGGCATGGGGACACTGAGGCAGGGCGTGGGTCCCTCCCCTTTCCCTTCCGTGTCTTTTCCAGTTAATACTGGTTTAGCTCTGTTAATTAAACCCATGAGGGGCAGGTTTTGTGCCCATCTGGGATGTGGAATTCCCTCAGGAGATGCCTGTGGAGCCGCCAGTGCCTCAGCCAAATCCANTGGGAATGTTCCTGCAGGAATGGGACACCCCTGGCAGGAGCTCCAAAACCCCCTGGAAATGTTTCCTGAGGGGCTGCACGGACCTGGGCACTCCCAGGTTTATTCTGTGCCAGGTGTGTTGTGGGTAAATCCTCTCAAACCACTTCCTCCCTCCCAAAAAGTAACAATTTCATCCTTTTAAAAAGTTATTTTAAGAATCTCCAGGCTTAGCTGGAAGTGAAACCTTTTCATCTTGAAGAACTTGGAGGAATATTAAAGTTTTTATCACTTTAATGCTTTTTAAACGACTTTTTTTATACATTTGCAGTGAGGAATGAGAGAGATCAGTCAGGGAGATTGGGCACGAGCAGATACAGAATCCAGCAGGTTGTTAAATAGTGGTGGCCTGCAAGACAGCAAATCTTAAGATCCTGTGTATTTTTATACAATTTATTCTATATTTATCTCTCTTTTCATGTCCTGCTGTAATAAATCAGCCTCACGTATCAGGATGAATTCAAAATAAAATCACGGGCTCTATAAAAAAAAAATAATTTGGATATTTTAGTCCAGTTCTGCTTTTCTCTGATCAAAAATACTCGAGTTTTCCCTGTAAAATGGAGTGAGTTTAAGGCCCTTTAATTCTGTGAGTCCCAGTCTGTGCTTACATCTTTCATCTGGAGAGGTTTTTCTTTTTAAGGGGGGCAATTATTTCTGTCAGTGTGAGAAGTGACAGGCTGGGCTTTAAAAATATTCCTCTTTTAATCTCCCAAAGCTCCGTTCCTAATGAACCTGAAAGTTCAGCGCAAACACTAAACACGAATTTAATTCACATTTGGAGATGGATTTGCTTTGCTTAGCACTTGATGTATTAAATATTTTTGGTTGCTGCTTCTTGTATTCCATAATTTAAGGGAGAACTGAAATTTTAGGAGTATCTTACGTTTAATAGGCTTGGAGATTGAAGGTCCTCGATGCAGAAAGTTGTTGAGCAGGTGGGGAAATGCAGTTTACAGCTTAAATATCTGAATTTAAGGTTGGAAGTGGCAAAGACCTGTGGTGCTGGGAGTGGAAGGGAGCTAATTAATTTAATTTTAGCTGGTGTGGGGCTGGGCTTTGGATTTGGGCTGGGGTGGAGTTAATTAATTTAATTTTAGCTGGTGTGGGGCTGTGCTTTGGATTTGGGCTGGGGTGGAGTTAATTAATTTAAATTTAGCTGGTGTGGGGCTGTGCTTTGGATTTGAGCTGGAGTTAATTAATTTAATTTCAGCTGGTGTGGGGCTGGGCTTTGGATTTGGGCTGGAAACTGCTGAGAATTCAGGAATATTTGTGATTCCTGGGTTTGCACAGCCCCAGGGGCTGCTGTGCTCCTCTCCCTCCTCACCAGTGATCCCAGAGGATCCAAGGAACATCCCAGACTGTGAGCACACTGATTCGTGTGAAGGAGCTGCTGCTCTGTGGGGTTTTCTGTGACAAATCCATCCCTGGAGAGATTTCTTTGGGGTCAAACCCGACCTTTCCTCTCCAGCCTCCCTGATTTGTTCTTTAAGATGAGATTTCCAAACCTGGGCGTGGAGTCCCTGCAATTTATTGATCCCAGGTGACCCTGTGGGCTCGGATTCCTGAAATCCAACAGCTTTTGGTGTCCTTGGTTGGCTTTGGACATCCCGGGATGAAGGACGGGATTTTCCTGGAATTCAGAGCGGTGTTGCCACATGAAGGTTCTGGCGTCTTGTACTTTTTTTTTCTCCCTGGTCTCACATTTTTTTATCCTGGTTGCCCAAATCCACAGCTTTTCCCGGCTAACGGCCCAAATCCGTGCGGGGTGTGCTGGGGTGGGAAGGGAAGGGCAGACGGAAGGAAGGACACAGCTCGAGCTGGCCCTGAGCTCCTCCTTCCGAGGACACCCAAGTCCATTTCTGCCCTTCAAAAATGAATTTCTGTCCTTCTAAGTCCTTGGTTTCCCCAAAAGTCCAAGTGCCGTGAACTATTTTTTCTTCTTGTCATTATTTACTGGGAATTAGGAGCAAACCACGGCCCTTAACTTGTATTTTTGGGGTTTTTTACTGCCAGCCCCAGCGGCGCACGTTGAGCTGAAGAGAAGCCGACGCTGCTCAGTTTCTCTCCTTTGTCACCCCCTTATCCCAGCCCGGCTGGGCCTTTCCACACAGGGATGTTGGGAAAAGAGGGAAAAGCTGCGTTTTCCCAAAGCTGGGCTGCTTTTGGTGTCCTTTGTCCCTCAGCTCGATGCCCACGGCGCTGCTGCACTTGGTTTGTGGAAAATGCTGTAGGAGAAAATTGCTGCTGGGACAGGAAAGAGAAAACGGCTCCTGGAGCTGCTTTCTGTGGGAATTTCCAGGGAGATTTAAAGGGTTCTGGGTGGTTTGAAGGGTTCTGGGTGGTTTGAAGGGTTCAGGGTGCTTCAAAGGGTTCTGGGTGGTTTAAAGGGGTTCTGGGTAGTTTAAAGGGTTCAGGGTGGTTTAAAGGGTTTCTGAGTGGTTTAAAGGGTTCAGGGTGGTTTAAAGGGTTTCTGAGTGGTTTAAAGGGTTGTGGGTGGTTTGAAGGGGTTCTGGGTGGTTTAAAAGGGTTTCTGGGTGGTTTAAAGGGTTTCTGGGTGTTTAAAGGGTTTGGGGGGGTTTAAAGGGTTTTGGGAGTG
>VZTF01009716.1:17320-34941 GCA_013397755.1 Cnemophilus loriae | reverse complement strand
GTGGTTTAAAGAGTTCTGGGTGATTTAAAGGGTTCAGGGTGGTTTAAAGGGGTTGTGGGTGGTTTAAGGGTTTCTGGGTGGTTTAAAGGGTTTCTGGGTGGTTTAAAGGGGTTGTGGGTGGTTTAAAGGAGTTTCTGGGTGGTTTGAAGGGTTTCAGAGAGGGGAGCAGTCATGAGTTCAGTGGCTGGACGTGGCTGAGCCTGCAGTGATCCCATTTGGAATGCAAGGGTCTGGCGGTGTTGCAGAAATATCCTTCAGAATCCATGCTGGTCCTGGGAATGGCTCAGCCTGGGAATGGCTCAGTTCTGCTGCCATAGGGACCAGAAACGGGTGGAAAATGAAAAGATTGGGGTTTTATTGTTATTTTCCCCTCACATCCCACCTTTTGGAAGCTTCTGCGAAGTCTGGTATTGAACAATCACAGAATGGTTTGGGGTGGAAGGGACCTAAAACCCACCCAGCTCCAGGCTCAGAATTTCCTCCTAAAACACAATTTAAATCTGTTTTGGTGTAAAACTCCTCCCCTGTCCTGTCCCTCTCTGCCCATGCACGGAGTTCTTCCAAGTTTTTCTGTCTTTTCTAAGCCCCCTTTAAGTACTGGAAGTCTCTTGCCTTGTGGTTGTGTTCTCAAATCAGAGAATAAAAGTGGTTCCTTGTGAAATATAAAATCAATTTGAAGGTCCCTCAGGTCCTGCCCTGAAATCTTGCTTGGATTCCGAACCGATCCTTATGGCCGGGAGCCCACGACTCCTCCGGAGCCTCGTGAGGAACCGGCACCGGCTGCTTCAGCCAAAACCTTCTCCTGAGGCCACCTGATGCCAGGGTTTCAGAGCTGGAGCCACCTCCCATCCCTGGAGAAGGCTCCCTGCCCCGGCCACAGCAGCAGCGCCGTTCCCAGGGGGATATTCCGCCGGAATCCTGCTCCGTGACAGGATCCGTGGCCTTCAGGAGCCTGGTTGGGGCGACACACCCCGCATGTCCCCAGGGCCATGTCCTTGGTCACCCAGCCCCTCAGGAGCAGCACAGTCATCCCTTCCCACATCCCAAATCCCAAATCCCAAGTCCCAAATCCCAACGGGACCGTCCAGCATCGACGGCACACTCCCAGTTCATCTCTGCCACTGAACGTTTCCCTGTCTCTGGCGAAATGACTGCCGGAAATATCCAGGAGAATGGAAAAGTGGCACCATTGGTGGATGCCGAACCCTGATCCTGCCTGGTGGGGCTGGTGGCACATCCTGGGTCCCAAAGCCACGCTGGAATTTGTCTCCATCGTTAACCTGGAGGGATTTCATCACCCACCCAGTTCCCCTCTCATTTCCCCTCGTGTTCCCTCACTCTAAACCCACCCATTTCTCATTTACGTCCTTTTTTTAACAGCACCATGATCTGCAAAATTAAATCCATTAAAAATTCCCACATCTTTTCCTGGGATTGTTGCCACGGCTGGGCTGATATTTCACCAGGAAGTGTTTCACAGGATCCCAGGAACTTTCTTGCTTTTCATTCCTTGTTTTTCCTTTCCCTCCTCATTAACAGATCCCCAGTCACCACACGAGAGTGGCCCAAAACCTTTGGTTTTTATCAACCTGTGTTAAAAAATAACCTTTTTTTTTTTTTTTTTTTTGGCAAATCCCTAATCCTGTGTCTCCTGAGGGCTGGGCGACCTTGGCGAGATCAGAAGGTTCCTCAGACCATCTGTCCTGCGCTTCCTTATCCTCTTCGTGTGTCAGACTGAACAGCTGAGCTCCGAATTTCCCCCAGCCCAAATTATTCCTTCTTCACTGGTTATTTCATGAAGGTAGAAACAGAGTTCAGCACAGGAGGAGCTTTGGTGCTTCCACAAAAATGGAGAAATTAAATTGCGGCAGCGGGATTTCAAAATCCAACCAAAAGATCCTCAGTAAAGCCGAGCTAGAAACACGAGTGTCACAAATATCAGCATTTTTTCTCTGTAAAGACGCAAAACTGGTGCAAAACCAGCCCAAAACGGGGCTGAAAAATCAAAAATCAACATTGTAAGAACTCAGTTTCAAGGTCAAACCGAGTCCCATGAATACAGGACAGTTTGGATTGGGACTCAAGGGAACAGAGCAGCGACCGCAGGGAGAAACGGGGTGGAAGTTTTGAGAATGGGTGAAAAAAACCCCTCAAAATAACAATCTCGTAAAAACCACTTTAATTAACCCCAAGTAGAATAAAAATACACGCAAACCACCCTCCTGCCTCATCCCAGAAGTCAGAACAGGATCTTCAGGAGCATCCAAGCCACCAACTCCTAGGGGAAGTCTGGAAGTTTTAACTAAACTTGCCTAAAAAGTTGAAAATAAAACTGCTCCTCCCAAGCCCCTGCACCATTTTCCCTCCGTTTTCTGCAGTTTTAGTGGCTTAATTTTCACAATAACTGGAAACTAAAATCTGAGCTTTAGGTTGGATATTAGGAAGGAATTCTTGGCTATGAAGGTGGGGATGCCCCATCCCTGGAAGTGTTGGTTGTTCCCAGTCCAGCTTTAACTGGGCTCCCTGCCTCGGTTTCCCCTTAGAAACTGGGAAAATGTTTCCACGTTTGTGTCTTATTCCTGAATTCCTGTAGGTGAATGTTTCCATACTGGTTTGTTCCTGAATTCACCTGGGTAAATATTTCCATATTTGTTTTGTTCCTAAATTCCCCTGGGTAAATGTTTCTATGTTTGTTTTGTTCCTGAATTCCTGTAGGTGAATGTTTCCATATTTGTGTTGTATTCCTGAATTCCTGTAGGTGAATATTTCCATATTTGTGTCGTTCCTGAATTCTCCTGGGAAAATGTTTCCATGTTTGTGTCTTATTCCTGAATTTCTGTACATGAATGTTTCCATATTTCCTTTGTTTCTGAGTTTCTGTAGGTGAATGTTTCCATATTTGTTTGTTCCTCAATTTCCCTGGGAAAATGTCTCCATATTTGTGTTATATTCCCGAATTCCTGTAGATGAATGCTTCCATATTTGTGTTGTATTCCTGAATTCCTGTGGGTGAATGTTTCCATATCGGTTTGTTCCTGAATTCCCCTGGGTGAATGTTTCTACGTTTGTTTTATTCCTAAATCCTGTAGGTGAATGTTCCCATATTTGTGTTGTATTCCTGAATTCCTGTAGGTGAATATTTCCATATTGGCTTGTTCCTGAATTCCCCTGGGTGAATGTTTCCATATTTGGTTTGTTTCTGAATTCCTGTAGGTGAATATTTCCGTATTTGTGTCGTTCCTGAATTCTCCTGGGAAAATGTTTCCATGTTTGTATCCCACTCCTGAATTCCCCACAGTAAATATTTCCGTATTGGCTTGTTCCTGAATTCCTGTAGGTGAATATTTCTGTCTTTGTGTTTTATTCCTGAATTCCCCTGGGTAAATATTTCCATATTTGTGTCGTATCCCTGAATTCCCCTGGGTAAATGTTTCCATATTTGTGTCCCACTCCTGAATTCCCCTGGGTAAATGTTTCCATACTTGTGCCGTATCCCTGAATTCCCCCTTTATGTATAAACCCCACATCAACCCAGGAGGTTCCTTTCAGGATGGATTAATGAGATGTGGCCCAGAACGTTCCAGAATTCAGCTTCCAGCCCTGTTCCCGATGAGGCGCTGGAGCCGCCAATCCAGCTGGAGCCAGTGGCTGAACCCGATCCTGGCGGAATCAAACGCGCTTGAAATCTCATCGAGAAGCCGCCGAGATGCTCCCGACAAATTAAAATCTGCAATTAAAAATAATTTTGGGTTCTTTCTGCCTCGTTAGGGCCCTCCCTGGTGTGGCCAAGCCCAGCCCTGTGCCCTGCCTCGCTCGGAGGGGTTCGTGCTGCCGGAATGAGGAGGGGAGCCCCGTTGTTATCCCGGAGTTTTTGGGAAGCAGCTGCTGGATTTGGGATCGGGAGAGGGAACAGGAGGAGTTTTTGGGAAGCAGCTGGTGGATTTGGGATCGGGAGAGGGCACGGGAGGAGTTTTTGGGAAGCAGCTGCTGGATTTGGGATCGGGAGAGGGAACGGGAGGAGTTTTTGGGAAGCAGCTGCTGGATTTGGGATCGGGAGAGGGAACGGGAGGGGGTTTTGGGAAGCAGCTGCTGGATTTGGGATCGGGAGAGGGAACGGGGGAGCTGAACGAGCGGAGTGGAAGGGATGAGGACGAGGACGCGGGTGTGTCCCTGTCCTCGGGGATTCTGTGGAACCAGTGCAGGACCGGCACTGGGAGGGACGGCCGTGCTGGGAACCGAGCCTGCAGGAGAAGAAATACACAAATAAAAGGGAGAGAAATATTCCTGGCGACTCTTTTGGGCACTGAAGTGATCGAAAAATGAGGAGATGTGGTTCAGTGGACACAGCGGGATTGGTCAAAGGTGGGACTTGATGATCTTGGAGGTCTTCCAACATTAATGAGTCTATGTATTTATGGATTATATTGATTGTTAATATATTTTATATGGTGGATATTACATATACACTACATATATTAATACAAATATAGTAATACGAATATATATTAAAATTTGTCAATACAAATAAATATTAATACAAATACAGTATTACAAATATATATTAATACAAATACATATTAATACAAATATAGTATTACAAATATATATTGATACAAACATATCAATACAAATTTATATGAATACAAATACAGTAATATAAATACATATGATTACAAATATATCAATGCAAATTTACATCATACAAATATAGTAATATAAATATATATGATTACAAATTTATATTCACACAAATATATCAATACAAATAATCTAATTACATACAAATTCATATAAATACATATATATTATTTATACAAATTTATATGAATACAAATACAGTAATACAAATATATATGATTACAAATATATCAATGCAAATTTACATTCATACAAATATAGTAATACAAATATATATTATTACAAATATATATTAACACAAGTATATCAACACAAATTTATATGAATACAAATATATATGGCTATATATGAATATGAACATTTCTTGACCGCAGTGACCCCCTCTGCTCCGCTTTGTCCCTCAATGTCCAGCGTGGCAGGGATGAAATGAACGATCTGCTTTTCCTGGGGAGCCCGGAGCGGCTGAAGCCCCTCTGGAAGGCCGGGAATGTTTCGGCATCCTGGAAGTCTCTTGCCCTGTGGTTGTGTTCTCAAGCCAGAGAATAAAAGCTGTTCCTGGTGAAACAGAAGGTCGCTTTGACGGTCCTGCCCTGAAATCTCGCTTGGATCCCAAACACAGGCGCAGGGAGGGCAGAGCCGCCCATCCCCAGCCCCTGGGCAGCGGCAGCTGGAGCATCCCAGGGGCCGTGAGCCCTCCCGGGGATGCAGGGGCAGCCACGGCTGCTCTGGGAAATCCACCCCAGTCCCTGCCCACCCTCCCAGCCAGGAACTCCTTCCCAAAATCCCCCCTAAACCCACTCGGGCGGTTCGAGGCCGTTCCCTGTGTCCTGTCCCTCGTTACCCCTTTGCCCGTGGGAATCCTGGCGCTCCGGGGTCGCTGTCCCTCCAGTCCCTGGCCCAGGGCACCACTGACCACTGACCACTGACCACCTTTCAGCCTCCAGCCCCAGCCCCAAACCTGCCCAGGGAAACCAGGGATTCGCTGCAGTGCTTTTCCTGCGAGCCTGGACTCGGGGCCGGGGCTGGGAAGCACCTCCAGCCTCTCGTTCCCTCTGCCCCGATCCCGGGGCACAGCTCCGCTCCTCATCCCTCCTGGAGACCGAGGTGCCACCCTCGGGGTGGTGGGAACCGGGCAGACCCCTGAACCTCCGTTAAAATGATCTCTACAGGGAGAGAATTCCACCTTTTATCTTGGTCAGAGGTGTCCGGGGAGAGAATTCCATTTTTTATCTTGGTCAGAAGTGTCCGGGGAGAGAATTCCATTTTTTATCTTGGTCAGAGGTGTCCGGGGAGAGAATTCCATTTTTTATCTTGGTCAGAGGTGTCCGGGGAGAGAATTCCAATTTTTATCTTGGTCAGAGATGTCCGGGGAGAGAATTCCATTTTTTATCTTGGTCAGAGGTGTCCGGGGAGAGAATTCCAATTTTTATCTTGGTCAGAGATGTCCGGGGAGAGAATTCCATTTTTTATCTTGGTCAGAAGTGTCCGGGGAGAGAATTCCATTTTTTATCTTGGTCAGAGGTGTCCGGGGAGAGAATTCCATTTTTTATCTTGGTCAGAAGTGTCCGGGGCTGTGGGAAGGCTGAGCAGCGTCTGGTGCGGGAGGTGCTGGGGGCTGGTCCCAAACCTGGGAAGGAACTGGCGATGATGGAAGGCTCCGATTCCTGCTCACCCAGCTCCTGTGGGAACTGAGGCAGAGATGGCAGAGAGCTTTATTCCAGCTGGATTTGGAAAGGAAAAGCAGCCAGCCTCAGAATTCCTGCCGAAAGCTGAGCTCTGAGAGGCTGCCCGTGGTTTTAACCCGCCGACATTTGGGCACCGGTGCTGATGAGGCACCGTTTAATGTCCCTTTGTCATGGAAGGAGGAGCTGGATGGGAAGGGGAGGCATCCCAAAGATCCGACGGCATCGGGAGCAGGAGAGGCTGGAGAGAGGGCGGGGAGCAGCCGTTCCGGTAGAATATCATAAAAAATAGATTTTAAAAAATTATGTAGAGGCAGCTGAAGCCAGGACGTGCTGCTGGGTGGACCCTGTCGGCTTTTCCCTGGTGTCACCCACTGGAAAAGAGGGTGGCAGGTGAGTGTCCGCTGTCCGGCAGGGTCACTCTGTTCCTGGAAAAAAAACCATCAGGGAAACTTCCTCCAAGAATTCTTAAGTATTTTGCTTTCCCTCGGTACTGCAGGAACAGCAAATTGGCTTTTCCTGGTAAATCGAAGTGCTAAATAGAACTGAAAATATGGTTTTATGTCTACTTAGAGAAATGATTTATCATTATATATAATATATATCAAACGAGGGGACTCCAAGGTATTTTTCCTGGGAAGCAGGTTTCTTGGGAAGAGGGTTGTTCGTTTAAAACCGGCCCAGGAGGAAAAAATTTGTCTTAGTGCCATTTTTTCAAATCCACTAAAATTCATCTTCATTTAATTTATGTTGGATCTCCTATGAAAAGTTTGCGATTAATGCATATAAAAAATACATTTGGAACCTGTGAAATAGGGAATGTTTCCTGGGAAAAGAGTGGGAAAAAATATTTCAATGTTGGATCTCCTATGAAAAGTTTGCGATTAATGCATATAAAAAATACATTTGGAACCTGTGAAATAGGGAATGTTTCCTGGGAAAAGGGTGGGAAAAAAATCTTTTAATGTGGGATCTCCTATGAAAATGTGATTAATGCATATAAAAAATACATTTGGAACCTGTGAAATAGGGAATGTTTCCTGGGAAAAGGGTGGAAAACGTCGTCTAAGGGTCACTGATGTCCCTGGGATGTAGAGGAGGAGGCGGGGCAGGGAGAGGGAGGAGCTGAGGCTGGTTTTGTTGGAGAAAGCCCAGATTTGGGTCTCTGACCCAAAATGTTGGGACATTCCGAGGTGCTGGAGGTTGGGATCGGGGCAGGGGCTGGGACAGGGCTGGAAAAGGCCCCGTGGGGCTGCACATCCTCCCCCGTTCCAGCTCCCCTGCTCGCACGGCATGCCTGCAAAGGTTTCCCCAGCCTGGCTCAGCTCTCCCAGTCCCAGCCTCGTGCTTCCCTCTGTTAATTAACATCTCCCAGCCTGGAAGGGATCAAATCCCTGACGTGAGAGGCACGGGGAGCAAACAACGAGCAGTAATTCCATCCCGGATGTGTCCGTGTGGCTCTAATCCCGATTTTTTATTTGAACTCGCCGAGCTGCTTGCAGCGAATGGGGGATAATCCCCGCGCCATGAAATGCAGAAACCTCCTAAAATTCCTGGGGCTGGCAGCAGCATCCCTGTCCTTTCGGAGGGTTTTGTGTGCTGCTGTTCCCATAAAATCCAAAATTCCTTCCCAAGGGGAGCAGGAAAAGCTTCCACGGATGCATGCAGAGGAAAAATGTGTAATTGTTTCAGAGCTGCCTCTTAGTCTGGATAAATCACAGCCCAAAACGAGCATTTATTGATGCTCCAAAGAATTTGGAGGGCTTGGACTTCTTTGGCGTTGGTTTCTCCGTGGTTCTGGTACAGCCAGTTCCAGGCATGGAAAAGCTCCAGAGTCGCAGCTAAAAATCCATGGAACCGCCTGAAGTGGGGGAATGCTGATGGCGGGAGGTCCTGCTTTCCTTTGCTCCTGCTCTCCCCGTCTCCATCCTTCCTTCCTTGATCGCTCCCTCAGAGCCATAATTCGGATTTTTTTCCGTGTGCCCTCAATTTCCCCCCTCCCAGTTGTCTCTGACACGTTTGGATAACGCGGGCAGCCTTTCCATGAACGGGAAGGTCACTGCTGGGAATTCCCACCCTTTCCAGAGGAGCCAGGACAGGAACCAAGAGCTGCTTTTCCTGAAAGCTGCGCTTCGGGGCTGCTGCCGAGGAGATTTTCTCACCTTCCCCAGAACAGGGGAACATTCCTGGGAATGGGAAACTGAGGAATTCTCGTTTCCCGTGGTGAGGGAACGCTTTTATTCCCCACTCCTTCCTCAGGGCTCTCCAGGTTTCTGCAGGAATCACCTTTTCATCCACACACGTGGAGCAACCACCGAGTCACACTTGCAGCGTGTTCTGCTCCCGTTTTCCCAGCTTTTCCAGCTTTTCCCTTGCGTTGGGAATGATGATAATCAGGCTGAACAATTCCAGTGAATTCCTCCCCAGCTCTGCCCCTGCACAGCCGCAGCCCCTCCGGAAGGGACAGCAAATGCTGAATATTTTGGTTTATTCCTTTGAATTCCGCACAGGAACTCGCTTGAAAGGAGCTGCTCCACCTGTTGGAGGCCTGGTGGCTACCGGGGGCAGCTTGGCCACTGATGAGAAATGATGGATCCTGCAGAACATGGGAATTTGGCTGGAAAAAAGGAAAATTATCATAAATATGCATAAAGCACATGAAAAAAAATAGCAATTTATTTGGCCTTAAAAGCTGGAAAGAGTTTAGCAGAACAGATGGGTTGCATAAATCTGGCAGAAACGAGGGCGGGAGGGATCTGTGCGCGGAAGGCAGCAGGAGAGCAGACCAGGGTTGGAGTGATGGAGAGTTTGCTGGAGCTTGGAATTTGTCCGTTTTCCTGCGTTTTCGGAGGAAAAGCAGTGCCTGGGATCCCGGGACGAGGCTCCTCAGGAGTGCCTGGGATTCACTGCAGATCTCCCATCAGGAAACATCTGAAACATCCCCAGCTTGGCAGGTTTCCTGCTCTTTGCTGCTTCCAGCCTCTCCCAGTCACGGAGAACGCCAGACTGGTTTGGGTGGGAAGGGATCCTAAATCCCATCCCATTCCAACAGGGACACCTCCCACTGTCCAGCCTGGCCTTGGGCACTGCCAGGGACCCAGGGGCAGCCACAGCTGCTCTGGGAATTCCAGCCCAGCCCCTCCCCACCCTCCCAGCCAGGAATTCCCAATATCCAATAAAATGGAAAATAATTGGGAAAACTTCCCTTGGGGTGGCACCAATATCCCATCCATCCCTGTGTCCTGTCCCTCCATCTCTTGTCTCCCTCACGGGACAGGTTTTATAAACAGAGTCTGTTCCAACCTCTAATTGTGCTGCTAACGAGCACGAATAGGTGGATTTTGTGTCCTATTGATCCTGGAATTACCTGAGTGATCCAAAAATCGATCAGAAACCTCTCCTGGGCAGCTCCACGCAGGATCCTTTTTATTAAACCCGGCCATGATTTATGGTTTTGTCGTTAGTGTTAATGTGGAGTTAAAATCCGTCCTTCACCAACCCCCGGCGCTTTGATTGTCCCCCCTCTGAGCCGCTCCTTCTCCGTGGACCCTTCCACAGCACTGCTGAACTTCCCTCTCCAACACACGGACAGGGTAAGCCAGGAGCACCTCCCCAACCTTCTCTTCCCCGTCAGGGTGGTGAGGCCCTCAGAATTCCCAAGGAAGCCGTGGTGATAAAAAGTTCAGTGTTCCTCCAAGTTCTTCAAGATGAAAAGGTTTCACTTCCAGCTAAGCCTGGAGATTCTTAAAATAACTTTTAAAAAGGATGAGATTGTTACTTTTTGGGAGGGAGGAAGTGGTTTGAGAGGATTTACCCACAACACACCTGGCACAGAATAAACCTGGGAGTGCCCAGGTCCGTGCAGCCCCTCAGGAAACATTTCCAGGCGGTTTTGGAGCTCCTGCCGGGGGTGTCCCATTCCTGCAGGAACATTCCCACCCTGCCTGGGGCTGGAAAGGGCTCCAGGAGAGCTGGAGAGGGACTGGGGACAAGGCATGGAGGGACAGGACACAGGGAATGGCTTCCCACTGGGAAAGGGGAGATTTGGGTGGGATATTGGGAATTGGGAACTCCTGGCTGGGAGGGTGGGGAGGGGCTGGGCTGGAATTCCCAGATTTGCTGTGGCTGCCCCTGGATCCCTGGCAGTGCCCAAGGCCAGGCTGGACACTGGGGCTTGGAGCAGCCTGGGACAGTGGGAGGTGTCCCTGCCCATCCAGGGGTGGCACTGGGTGATCCCAAAAATCCCTTCCCACCCAAACCATTCCATGAATCTTTGATAATTCTCTCATTTGTTTCCTTTGGAATTCAGCTTATTTTACACAAACCGCATGACATAACATACAATTTAAATTAGAGCCCTCCTCAACTTCTCTATACTCCAACCANTGATAATTCTCTCATTTGTTTCCTTTGGAATTCAGCTTATTTTATACAAGCTGCATGACATAACATAAAATTTAAATTAGAGCCCTCATCAACTTCTCTATACTCCAACCCAATGAATAAATAAATCACTAAAACTAAATAAATGAAGAATTTCAAAGCTTTTAGAAAAAAAACTAATGGGAAAACAACCACGTTGTTCCGTCCTGGGGCTCCCAAATCCAGCTGGGGACTGACACGGGACGCGCTGCTCCTGCCAGGAAAAGCTGCGGGGAAATTGGCTGCTGACAGCTCCGAGAAAGGTCAGGTTTCTTCGTAAACCACCTCAGTGATGGAGCCACCCCTCCAGGGATTTTAAAGTTGACCTGGGCAAAAAAAATACATGGCAATAAAATGGAAAATAATTGGGAAAACATCCCTGGGGGTGGCACCAAGCAGGGGTTGGGTTGGAGCAGCGGGGGCTGGGTGTGTCCCAGCAGAGGATTCAGTGCTGGATCCTCTGCTCTCATCAAGGGTGCTGGAAACAAGGAAAAATCCGAGGATTTTGGCCCAAATCCCTGGAGAATATTCACACGCAGCAGGAGACAGAAAGGCAGGAAGACTTTTCCTACAGAAAGGCAGGAAAAGCTCAAATTCCCTTCCAGACAAGGTGGGATGATTTCTCCCGAGGCTTTCAGACCAAGGTGGCACAAACCCGTCCCTCAAACCCCAAACCAGTGGGTTGTGACCAGCAAGGGCCTCTCCATCCCGAGGAATCTGGGAATTTGGGACCATCCACCCCTGGCAGAGGTGGAACGGGAAGGGATTTAAGGCCCCTTCAACCCAAACCGTTTTATGAACGAGAAACGCTGCACTGTTTAGTGGATTAATATCCATGATTACCTTTGATCAGTCTCTACCCTCCTCCATCCTCTGGCTTGTGTTTTGTTGGCCTCAGGCTAAAAAATCGGCAAATTTGCTTTACTTGAAAGCAGAAGCAAGAAAAATAATATTTAAAGGAAAGTGTCTCCCTGTCGGGCACTTATTTTGTTAATAGGATTCATCATTTACCGGCGGTTTTGTGGCACTGCAGGGTTTGGGAAATTGCAGGGAAATGGGGTTTGGTCTTGCAAGTTTGTGAGTTTTTTTCTCACTGATTATTGCGGAGAGCTGAGGAGTCTCCAAATCACGGCGGGTCTGAAGTAAAGAAGAAATTCATGATTTAATTTATTTAATTACATTGTTAAAGCTCCAATAATTTCCTTTGATCTTGGGATGGGCTGAGGTGCTCCAAGGCACCTGGACCTCGGCTTTCCATGGCCGTGGTCGACATTCCGAGCCTGGCAGTGTGGAGGAATTTGGACATCAGTGACCTGTTTCATTTCTGGTCAGCCCTGCCATGACTGCTGGAGGTCCTTCCCAGCTGAAACGGTCCCGCCTGTGGCTGGAAAAGAGGATTTGAGGAACATTCCTCAAGGAACGTTCTCTGTGGTAGGAGTGGGAGGCCGGGAATCAGCGAACTGTTGGATGAGGGAGCATCCAAGAGGCCCTTGGGAATGACAGGACCCACAGAAAAGTGTGGAAGGGATTCAATAAATTGGTGTGCAGAATCTGAGATCCCTTTCTGGAGCCCAGACTGAGCCGCACGCACTCTGGGTTTGCCTCTGGTTTCCCACCCCCACGGAATGTTTGTGTCCCTCCGGAAGCAGCGAGGATGGGCTGTCCCAGAGCACTCCCTGGTGCTGCGCTGACCCTTCCTGTGGAGGGTTTGCTCCTGGAGAAGCCCCGGAGCTGAGCTGGGGCCGTTCCTGCGTGCTGGGAGGGTGAGTTATCCCTTGTGTCCGGGATTTCCAGCATCCAGCAGTTATCCCACACAATCCACGTCTGCTTCTAAACCCATGGAGAAGGGTCTCGAAACCAGCTTGGAGCTTCTGAGTCCCTCCAGCTGCCTCGGCTGGGCACAGAGGGCAGAGCCACCAGCCTTGAGCCGGAATCTTTCAGAGGAGAAGCTTTTATGGGTCTGACATCGCGTGGTGTCTCTGGACGGGAATCCCAAACATTCCCAGAAAGGTTTCCAAGCCTTTTCCGCATCCCTTTTAGCCCTGGGCTAAACTTCACCCTGTGCCTCCCACCCGCTGCTCCTGCCCCTGTCCAGGGGCACCTCCAGCAGCTCAGCTCCTGCTTCCCGGGGTTCCTGCAGCTGGAGCACTCCCGGATTTGGGAGATGTTTTGTTATTCCAGAGGCATTTTTCCCTCCGTGTGCTCCCTCCCTGCCCTTATCCCAGCTCTGACTGCTGATGTGGCAGCGGCTGTTTCACGCTTCCCTGCCGTGCCCGGGGCAGGGGCCACGTTTTATCTTCTGCAAACGTCCAATCCCTATTTTTCCAGACTCTGATTCCTGTGAAAACGGATTTCTTGTCAAAGACTCTTTCTTGGGAAAAAAAACAACAAACCAACCCCACCAGGATTCATTTTTGCTTTTATGATTCCCAGTCCCTCTGTCCATCTGCTGTCTCCTCCTGCTTTTCCCTCCCAGCACTCCTGCTTTTCCCTTGCATCATTCCTGGTTTTCCCTCCCAGCATTCCTGCTTTTCCCTTCCATCATTCCTGCTTTTCCCTTCCAGTATTCCTGGTTTTCCCCCCCAGCATTCCTGCTCTTCCCTTCCATCATTCCTGCTTTTCCCTCCCAGCATTCCTGCTTTTCCCTTGCATCATTCCTGGTTTTCCCTCCCATCACTCCTGCTTTTCCCTTCCATCATTCCTGCTTTTCCCTCCCAGCATTCCTGCTTTTCCCTCCCAGCACTCCTGGCTGGAGCCCTGACCTTGCTCCCAGCAGCAGGGAAAGGTGCTGGGAATGCTCCTGGATGGGGCTGAGCTCAGCCCCTGCCCCAGGGCCTGTGCCACACCTGCCTTTGGATGCTTTTCCCACAGTTCCTTTAATTTGTGGCGAGGGGTGAGGATCTCACTCCTTGGGGAGCAAAGAGCTCCGGGCTGGGAGCTGGGAGATTTCTGGGAATGGCAGGAGGCGGCTGGGATGAGCTGGGCCTGTGAACAGCAGCAGGGAAGTCTGTCCATGCAGGGGTGGGAATGGGAGGAGGATGAGCTTTGAGGGCCCTTGCCAGCCAAACCAGGCTGGAATTCCAGGATTTTACAGAGCCAAGTGGTTCAAGCAGGAGCATCTCCAACGGAAACACAATTCCCTGGTTGGTGTGGCCTCTTTTGCTGCTTGGTGACCAAATCCTGGTCGTGGGCACCAATTTTTGGCTTGGATACAGGATTCCAGAATCCTTCAGGTGGGAGAAGCCCTCCCAGGTCGAGTCCAAGCTGTGATGGACCAACATCTTCTCAGGCAGCCCGGAGCTCCGAGTGCCACCTCCAGGAATTCCTGGGACACCTCCAGGGATGGGGACCCCAAACCTCCCTGGGCAGCCCCTGCCAAGGCCTGAGCACCCTTTCCATGGGGAAATTCCTGCTGATGTCCACCCTGAGCCTCCCCTTGAGAATCTTCTCACACACCTGGAGTCCCCTTTCCCTCTGCCAAACTTCAGGGGTTGTTGAACCCTGGGGTTGTTGAACCCTGGGGTTGTTCCTCTTCCCCTTCATTAAATGCTGGAATTTAACCACCAAAACGCCCTCAAATCCGTCAGGATTTTGGATCCTGAGGTTCTCTGGCACTGGGTAGGAGAGGGAATTCTCATCTCGGGGCCATTAATTAGAAATATAAGAACATTGATGTTGTTTAATGGTGCACATGAGGCTTTAAACCCTTAGAATCCATTCAGTAAAAATAAAATCAGATTATTTTTGTGCCCCGTGCAATTTTGCATCGAGCGTTCCAGGCATTAAAAAGTATTTCATGCATCATTTACTCACAATAAATTAAAAATCTCCAAATATTAAAACACTGTAAGAATCCCATTTGGAATGAAATGATTTTTATTGCTCCTTTGCCGGGCGACTTTCTGCTGCAAACATTGCTTGGGCACGAAGTGATTAAGATCAAAAGTGATTTGTTGGACTCAAATATTTTCTTTTCGAGGTGTTCCTGGTGGATTAAAATAAACTCTGCTAATTAGTGAACATCTCTGTTCCGCCACGGCACTTAAAATGCGCGGCTGGGCAGCAGGAGGTGGCGTTTATTTATTTTAATGTTGATTATTTATGTTGAAAATGGATTTATCCTTCGTCCGGTGCAGGGTTTAATAAAGATAAAAGTGGCTCTAGAGGACGAGAGCAGGAGGGAGGAGGGAAATGAGAGGTATCCACGAAGGTATCCAGGCTCGTTGGAAACGCAGGTCGGTTATTGTGTGGATGGAGATGAGAGCTGGAAATGGGAATTACGGCTCTGAGCGCCCCTGCGCTCGTGGGGAGGACAGAGCCCATCAGAATTATCGCTGCAGCTCAGGCGTTTGGGGCACTAGCAGCTCTCAGCGGGGGGAAATTCCAAATTTCCAGACTTTTCCAGTTCCCAGGGCAGCGTGGAGTCGCCGTTCCTGGGGGGGTCAAAAGCTCTGGACGTGGGGGTGGGGCGCTGCTGGGCTTCCCCTTGGGAAAGGTCTTTTTCAGGGAAGAGAATCCCAAAATTTCAATGGATCTTCATCCAAACTCCTCCCTGTCCAGCCCTGCTGCTCTCAGCAGGAGGCAGCTCCTGGTGCTCCGGAAGAATCCTAAGGAATGAGGGACCGGGGTGGGATCTGCCGGGTCCCACCTCGGAAGGATGGATTGGATGGCCCCGTGGGGCACCTGAGGACACCTGAGAGTGGCACCTGAGAGTGGCACCTGAGAGTGGCACCTGGCAGGGGTTGGTGGTGCCAGGCTGGGAGAGCTGGGAATGTTCACCTGGAGAGGAGAAGGCTCCAGGGAGAGCTCAGAGCCCCTTGCAGGGCCTAAAGGGGCTCCAGGAGAGCTGGAGAGGGACTGGGGACAAGGGATGGAGGGACAGGACAGAGATGGGTGGGATATTGGGAAGGAATTCCTGTCTGGGAGGGTGGGGAGGGGCTGGGCTGGAATTCCCAGAGCAGCTGTGGCTGCCCCTGGATCCCTGGCAGTGCCCAAGGCCAGGCTGGACACTGGGGCTGGGAGCAGCCTGGGACAGTGGGAGGTGTCCCTGCCATGGCAGGGGTGGCACTGGGTGGGATTTAAGGTCCCTTCCCACCCAAACCATCCTGGGATTCTGGGATTTTGGGATCCCCTTTCCCTACAGAGGAGGGAAAGCAGCGGGGAACCCTAAATCACCACAAATCGTGTTTGGTACCAACGTGTGGGACCAGCTCAGGGCCGAGCTCCTGGGAACTGTTCTTTTGGGGTTTTCCAGCTTTTGACCTGCTCTGTGTTCCTTAACTCGTCTACGCCGCAAGAATTCCATCTTTTTTTAATTCTGACCGTCCCACTCTGAATGTTCCATCTCATTCATGAACCTCTGTGATCCCTCCAAAGTCCCTCCTGGTCTGTTTAATCCCAGTTTTAAACCTGCCTGGGCAGGTCAGCGCCCAAACTCAGGTTCTGTGTTTGGAATTTAAGAATTGTGCCCTATCCAATCTCTGCTCATCTTTTAGGATTAAAATGCTCTTTGCCCTGGAATCGTTTCTGTTGGATTTTTCCTCAAGCCGAGGAATCTTCACAACTTCTCATCCTGAGGCTCTTTTATCATCCGTCACCTGCTTTAGTGCATTGCCCGTTCCAGAGGCTTGGCTCAGGATGTGAAAACATCTGTATTTCATTTTAATTTAGGTTTTATTGTTTGTTCCCTGCTCCTTCCTTTGATATCTGAGTTGTCTCTTTGTCTGCTGCCGCTTTCAGCAAATCCCTCCAAAGCCTCTGCTCTCTTTCCCGGAGAAAAAAAACTGATTTAATTCCTGTTCTTGTGTACAAAAGGTGCCGATTTTTATTTCTCTGAGCGTTCTCTGCTAGTGACAGGTTCAGAATTTCATCCACCCTTTTATTGCCCTTCAAAGCTTCCCTCAAATCAGGAGTAATTGGATTATTTGGAATAAATTCCCTGCCTGCCCCCTCTTCCAAATCTGATCTCTGATATCACTTCCAGTCCTTCATTTAAAGGTTAGAACATGTCAATATTCCAGGCTGGAAATTCTGAGGGAAATGTGGGCTCTGTTTTCTGGCACAGATAATTGGGGTTTTTTTGTGTTTTTACAGTCACAGATCCACTCACTGTGGAGTGGAGCAAATCCAGACCTCGCCGTAAACAAAAGGAAAAACCCAAAACAGCAACAGACAACATCCTAAACATGAGAAAAGTGGGAAGGCTGCGGAAAACAAGGGATGAATATCAAGGAAAAGGCTGGATTAGGGAAAACTAAAGCTGGTTTAAACTGGAGAGGTGCGACTGCCTCAGCCCTGGAATACNTTTTACAGTCACAGATCCACTCACTGTGGAGTGGAGCAAATCCAGACCTCGCCGTAAACAAAAGGAAAAACCCAAAACAGCAACAAACAACATCCTAAACGTGAGAAAAGTGGGAAGGCTGCGGAAAACAAGGGATGAATATCAAGGAAAAGACTGGATTAGGGAAAACTAAAGCTGGTTTAAGTTGGAGAGGTGCCTCAGCACTGGAATAGTCGGGAATAACTCGGGAATTTGGGAGAGTGGTGAGGGAGAAAGGTGGAATGTTTTCCAGCCTGTGAGCTCCATGGTTTATTTTCACTTCACAGATGATTCCAGGGTTTATCTGGGTGGATCAAAGCAGCCACGGGAAAACAATCGGGGAATGGGAAAGGCCCTTCCAGGGCTGCAGGGAGCACAGGTTCCTTTATTCCTGCTTTATTCCTGCGTTATTCCTGCGTTATTCCTGCTCCATCCCATCCATCCTGGGCTTTGCTGGGAACATCTTGGCTCCTCTCCTGGATTTTAGCACCGCCACAGGACTCTCCCGAACTCTCCCGGTTTTTATCCCGTTCCTCGTGGCGTTTGCAGGAAAACAC
>VZTF01009716.1:1591-17165 GCA_013397755.1 Cnemophilus loriae | reverse complement strand
GAAAGCAGCGGGGAACCCTAAATCACCACAAATCGTGTTTGGTACCGATGTGTGGGACCAGCTCAGGGCCAAGCTCCTGGGAACTGTTCTTTTGGGGTTTTCCAGCTTTTGACCTGCTCTGTGTTCCTTAACTCGTCTACGCCGCAAGAATTCCATCTTTTTTTAATTCTGACCGTCCCACTCTGAATGTTCCATCTCATTCATGAACCTCTGTGATCCCTCCAAAGTCCCTCCTGGTCTGTTTAATCCCAGTTTTAAACCTGCCTGGGCAGGTCAGCGCCCAAACTCAGGTTCTGTGTTTGGAATTTAAGAATTGTGCCCTATCCAATCTCTGCTCATCTTTTAGGATTAAAATGCTCTTTGCCCTGGAATCATTTCCGTTCGATTTTTCCTCAAGCCGACGAATCTTCACAACTTCTCATCCTGAGGCTCTTTTATCATCCGTCACCTGCTTTAGTGCATTGCCCGTTCCAGAGGCTTGGCTCAGGATGTGAAAACATCTGTATTTCATTTTAATTTAGGTTTTATTGTTTGTTCCCTGCTCCTTCCTTTGATATCCGAGTTGTCTCTTTGTCTGCTGCCGCTTTCAGCAAATCCCTCCAAAGCCTCTGCTCTCTTTCCCGGAGAAAAAAAACTGATTTAATTCCTGTTCTTGTGTACAAAAGGTGCCGATTTTTATTTCTCTGAGCGTTCTCTGCTAGTGACAGGTTCAGAATTTCATCCACCCTTTTATTGCCCTTCAAAGCTTCCCTCAAATCAGGAGTAATTGGATTATTTGGAATAAATTCCCTGCCTGCCCCCTCTTCCAAATCTGATCTCTGATATCACTTCCAGTCCTTCATTTAAAGGTTAGAACATGTCAATATTCCAGGCTGGAAATTCCGAGGGAAATGTGGGCTGTTTTCTGGCACAGATAATTGGGGGTTTTTTTGTGTTTTTACAGTCACAGATCCACTCACTGTGGAGTGGAGCAAATCCAGACCTCGCCGTAAACAAAAGGAAAAACCCAAAACAGCAACAAACAACATCCTAAACGTGAGAAAAGTGGGAAGGCTGCGGAAAACAAGGGATGAATATCAAGGAAAAGGCTGGATTAGGGAAAACTAAAGCTGGTTTAAGTTGGAGAGGTGCCTCAGCACTGGAATAGTCGGGAATAACTCGGGAATTTGGGAGAGTGGTGAGGGAGAAAGGTGGAATGTNTACAGTCACAGATCCACTCACTGTGGAGTGGAGCAAATCCAGACCTCGCCGTAAACAAAAGGAAAAACCCAAAACAGCAACAAACAACATCCTAAACGTGAGAAAAGTGGGAAGGCTGCGGAAAACAAGGGATGAATATCAAGGAAAAGGCTGGATTAGGGAAAACTAAAGCTGGTTTAAGTTGGAGAGGTGCCTCAGCACTGGAATAGTCGGGAATAACTCGGGAATTTGGGAGAGTGGTGAGGGAGAAAGGTGGAATGTTTTCCAGCCTGTGAGCTCCATGGTTTATTTTCACTTCACAGATGATTCCAGGGTTTATCTGGGTGGATCAAAGCAGCCACGGGAAAACAATCGGGGAATGGGAAAGGCCCTTCCAGGGCTGCAGGGAGCACAGGTTCCTTTATTCCTGCTTTATTCCTGCGTTATTCCTGCGTTATTCCTGCTCCATCCCATCCATCCTGGGCTTTGCTGGGAACATCTTGGCTCCTCTCCTGGATTTTAGCACCGCCACAGGACTCTCCCGAACTCTCCCGGTTTTTATCCCGTTCCTCGTGGCGTTTGCAGGAAAACACGGGAGGGAAGTGTCAGGTGCCTTCCCTGAGCCCCCCACGGCTCCGTGGCCCAGAGATTACGGGGAAAGAATTCCCATTTTCCATGCAGTGATTTCCAATAATTCCACCTGAGGGAGAGGGAAGTTCTGGAGGCGCATTCCCAAATCTCCTCCCTGCCTTGATCCAGTCTGGGAATGGCTTTTGGAGCATCCCGGTTGGATAATTCTCATTTTGAGCTCCTCAGTGAAATCCTGGCTCTTTATGGGCTTGAACATTTGGAGGCAGCTCCAAATTCTCAAAATAGTTCTGCATCTAAATTATTTTTTTCCTGTCTAGCACCATTTTCTTTTTTATTTTGGATAAATCTAATCTGATTTCTGTGGTGGAAAAACAAAGGAATCTGTGTTTGAAAGACACTTCTTGCCTTGAAAGTGTCTAAATTCTTTATTTAGGGGCTTTCAAAGTGAAGTTTTTGTGGTATTTTTGATCTGTGCACAATGAATCATCCCAAAGTGCATTTTCATTTTGTTTCAAGATAACCTGAGCTCCAATACAACATCTAAAGCTATTAGAAATAATAATAATAGCAATAATAATAATAATAGCAATAATAATAACAGAAATAATAATAATAATAATAAAAAAACAACTGTCTTCATTGTTGATTTCTTTGTTGTCACTGCTTTATGGGGCCTGGTGGAACCTAGGAATTTTTAATTCACTGGAAAATTTAACAATTTAAACTTGAAACTTCCCAGCTTTAGCCACTGACAGACTGGGGGACTCATGTGGATGCCTGAAAATCCCTTCCCACCATTGGTTTGGGGTTTGTTTTCCTCGCTGTCCCTCGTTTGCTGCCCCGAGCCGCAGGAATTTTGGCTGAGCCTGGCGGGGGGTGGCAGAAATGAGCTGTGAAGGCAGAAGGGCTGAGCGGCTCCTTCAGTGTGACTCTGGAGAAGGCCCTGGTGTGGCATTTCCCGTGCTGAGCCCCGTGGCGCGGCTGCAACTCGGGGATTTTTGGAGGTTCTTCCCGTTAAAAAGTGGCTCCTTGGCTCCCTATCCCGACAATTTCATCACATTCTTTTATTTCGGTGTGAAGCCGGGCTGCTTTCAGCAGCACTCTCAGCAATAATGATATTTTCTGAATTCCTCATCTGCTAAAAATCTCCTGTTCCTGCACTGTAAAACCCTTTAGAACCCAATATTTTCGGTTCCTCTGAAGGTATTTACCCACTTAACCAAATACATTCATTTTTTTTCCCCCCAACACCACGCTGCAAATCCTTTCTGTAACAGCACCCACTGCAGAGATATTGGCTGGAATAAATATCTCATTTCCTCTCTGTGCCCGACAATAACGGGCTTGTATTGGAGGTTTTATTATCCCATCCAGGACCTATCAGCAAATAAAAATTCCCCTAAATCTGACAGGAGAATTACATTCATTATGCCTGGGCACAGCCTATTTGCAGCACCTACAGAAATGAATCTTTAGAAGTGCCCCTCGAAGATTTTTATTTTATTCTTGCACAAGGAATTATCTTGGAATTACGGTGATCTAAGTGGGGCTATTTTTTTTTTGTTGTTGTTGTTTTGAAGTCCACAGGAATGAAGCAGGCAAGAATTTGGGAGAATGTTTCCGTGTGGAGCCACCCAGTTTAGATGGAGCGGAATTATTTAAAATTACATGAAATTCTTTGCATTTCAATAGGAGAAACGGGAGAGAGGTTTTAGTCCTGAGTGCTGGGTGCTGTTTAAGGCGCAAAGTGAGATTTGCTGCTGAAAATTGAGGGGAAAAATCCGCTGGGGGCAGTGTGGGAGTGGTGGAACTGTGGGATGGAACGTCTTGAGTGGGACAGGATCCCAAGGATCGCCCCGACACCCCAACAATCCCACCCTGGGCATCCCTGGCAGCGTTTCCCAAAGGCTCCTGGAGCGCCGGCAGCCTCGGGAATGTGCCCGTTCCCTGGGGAGCTGTTCCAGCGCCTGTCCCACCCGCTGGGAAGGGAAGAACCTTCTCCTGAAATCCATCCCACACCCCTGGCACAGCTCCAGCCACCCCCTGGGGCAGGGCACCGAGTGCAGGTTGGAGACGGCGACATTTGGGCGGAGAAGGGGAGAGCTGAGGAATCTCCGGGGCCTGTGGAAGTCGCTTCCCTTTGGAGCAGGTTCTTGATGCGGCCGCAGAGTCTCATCCTTTGGGAGGCAGTGCAGTGGGATTGGATTAAAAGGGAAAAACCTCCCGTCTGCTGGGGCTGAGGAAATAGCTCTCGGTGTTCCCTGACCAATATCAGCTGGGAAGGCTCGGAATTGAAACCCTGCGGGTCCGCTGTCGGAGCATCGATGCTGGAGTCACCACCAGGGTCTGTTTGCAGATCCCTTTGGTTCTTTGGGTCATGTCACAGTTTGGGACAAATTTGGAAGGACACTTCCCAAAGGGTGTCTCCCCTGCAGGGCCGGACTTCAGCAGCCCCACCCGCACCGGTTAGGGAGAAAATCTCCTCGGAGAAAAGTGGAAAAAACTGTTTATTTAACAAGCGAAGTATTCACGAGCATGCCAAAATGAATAATATGAAACAACGGAACCTCTCGTAGTCCTGAAGAGGTGGCAAAGTTCAGAGGAAGTCCTTCTGTAGCTCAGAGAGTCCTTTCTCGGCTCCGCTGTCAGCCTCCCTCCGGCTTCTCCGGCGCTGGGATGCTCCCGGGCCCTGGTGGGCCTCGGGTTTTCAGTCCGGAGCAGAGCTGAACAGCACCGTCCGAGAAACCCTTTTCCTCAGCTAACTAGAGGAAAAAAAACTAACTAAAACCTTAAAAGAGAGGGGAAAAAAAACCCTCCCTGTCCTTCTCGGCTTCTCCCTCCCTGGCTCTCGGATCTCTCCCGGCCTAGGTTGAAGCTGCAGGAGCCGTTTTTGCGCACGCAGCGCAGACAGCGGGGGATGTCGGACCGTGCGGTCGCCCCAGCACAGGCCAGCAGAACGTGCTGCTCCTCTGGGATTCAGCAGAGGCTGCGGCTCCCAAACGTGGCCAAATCCAGAGCAAAGAAAGGCAAAGGATGGGAGGGGCTGGGTGTGAGCAGGGTGGTGGGAGCGGGGTGGTGGGAGCAGCGTTGTTCCCACCGTGATCCTGAGGATGTCCTGGCTCGGGATCCCGTGTGGGATCCCTGGGATGTGCAGCTCTGGGGAAAGGATGGGAGGAGCTGGGCGTGAGCAGGGTGGTGGGAGCAGCGTTGTTCCCACCGTGATCCTGAGGATGTCCTGGCTCGGGATCCCGTGTGGGATCCCTGGATTGTGCAGCTCTGGGAATGGGGAGGAGGTGCTGGAGGCACCTCAGCACAGCTTGGCCCCTGCTGGGAGCCCCTGGTTCATTCCCCACTGCTGCACCGCCCGGTCTGATTTCTGGGACCGCCTTTCCCTCCGTGGCCTTTTGGGAAGAGCGGATTTTCCTGTGGGAGCAGGAGCTGCTCCTCACTCACAGAACCGTGGAATGGTTTGGGTGGGAAGGGACCTTAAATCCCACCCAGTGCCACCCCCGCCGCGGCAGGGACGCCTCCCACCGTCCCAGGGACACCTCCCACCGTCCCAGGCTGCTCCAAGCCCGTCCAGCCTGGCCTTGGACACTGAGAGGAAATGAAAATCCTTTTCCTCTTCCTCCACCAAGGCCAAAACTGGGCAGGTGAGGTTTGAACTTGGAATATCAACAGGAAAATCCTAAATAAAAAATACCCCACCCATCAGTTCGGTTTGGGACGGAGGGGAATTCCAACAAGATGTTAAAGAAAATTATGAGTTCGCTAATTTTATTGATTAAAATTTTTAATTCACTAATTTTCCTTAACGCTGGGACAGGGCCCAGAAAAAGGTGGGAGCTCCACCCTCACAGATGTCAACAAAAGTTGAAAAAATTCCACCCTCTCCTTCACCACTCTCCCAAACTCCCGAGTTATTCCAAACTATTCCAGTGCCTGCTGAGGCAGTCACACCTCTCCAGCTGAAACCAGCTTTAGTCTTCCCAAATCCAACCCTTTCCCTTGATATCCATCCCTCGTTTCCCACAGCCTTTCCACCTTTCCCATGTTTATGGTGGGTTTTGTGCCCTGGGGCCCTTCCAGGGAGCTCCCACGCAATCCCAGCGCTCCTGTCGGTTTGGAGCTGGGATCCCGAGGACGAGCCAAGCATTCCCACATTTCTGGGCTGGTGCCTCGTTCCGGGTCTCGAGCAGGTGTTTGTCCATCCCGCGTTGTGCAGGTGCAGCAGATTCCGGTTGGCGCCAGATGTGTTCTGCTTTTCCTGCCTGGCTCTGGATTATAGGAGATTCCTTGGGAACGAGTCCAGTGGCTTCAGGCGGGATCCCCCTTCCTTAATCCTTGATATTCTTGGGAAAACTGAGGGAATACTGCAGAAACCAGCTGGTATTTGCTCTGCTGTTGTGCCACTGGGAGAATTTGGATAATTACAGAACGTTGCTGCGTCCTGAAGGGCACACCCAACGTTCCCACCGGGAAAATGGGATTTCCTGAGGAGATTTTGCTGGGCTGAAAGGCTGTGCAAGGCCTGGAAGTGTTCTCCAGGTGTAGCCAGAGAATTCTGGATTTGTGGAGCAAATTTTGCTGTGGAGCAAAATCCATAAAATCCCACAGAAAAAGGGTTTTTTTCGCTTCCCTTCTCCTCCCTGATCCTGCTGGTTGTAAAAGCAGCCCATGGAGTTCCCTCCTGGAAATTTGAGCTGGAAAAAGGGGAGAAGTTGTCTCCTGGAAAAGGTGGAGACTCCAACTGCATGAGCAGCCTGGGATGGTGCAAAAGTCCCTAAAATCCCACAGAAAAAGGGTTTTTTCTCTTCCCTTCTCCTCCCTGATCCTGCTGGTTGTAAAAGCAGCCCAAGGAGTTCCCTCCTGGGAATTTTACCTGGAAAAGGTGGAGATTCTAAATGCACGAGGACCCTGGGATGGTGCAAAAGTCCCTAAAACCCCACAGAAAAAGGGGCTTTTCCCCTCCCTTCTCCTCCCTGATCCTGTGGAATCTCTGCTGACTGTAAAAGCAGCCCACGGACCCTGGGATGCTCAGGGTGGAAAAAGCCTTTCTGGAGATGGGAACGAGGCATTTTGCTGCCAAGCTGGAGTGGGCCGAGGGTAATTTTGTGGAGTAATTTGGATTGGAATTGTCTCCCTTTCCCATCTCTCCTGGATTGGCTGTAATCCATCACTCTAATTGCCTTTCCCTGGTCAGTGCAATTTATATCCCTGTCTCCCTCATATTTCAAAGACTGTAGGTACAACCTTTCTCTTTTATTTAGATTAGGGACCTTTTTTTCCTGCTCCTGGAAAGGTCACGGTGTCCCTTTTCCCAAAGCTGAGAGTACATTTTAATTTGGGAGCATTGGAGCAGGAATGGGAGGCACTTTTCCTGGACTTCAGTGAATTTTCCCTGGATTTATTATTCCCGTGCCCAGGCTCAGCTGATATTGATGGGAAGGGGTTTCGTGGGTGGACAGAGCTGATCCTCTGAAATTCCAACCAGATCCCCCAGTGTGGATCTGTGTTATCCCAGTGGCATGGATTCAGCATGGAAAAGAAGGAAAACGTGCAGAAGGGCTCATGGCTCCCCCTGGAACTGCCCCAGGAGATGTCTCCCTGATTTCTCTGAGTGGCTGCAGCTCTCCCGGGGTGGTTCTGGAGGGGGTTTCCTGATATTTCTTGGGATTTGCCCATCAGGGTGATAAGAGCCCCCCAGTCGAGCATTGATCCAAGCACTGGAGGTTGGATAGCTGGGAAAAAATCAATTTAAAAAATTATCTTCCTGAACTGGTAACGAGGTCTGGACAGGAGAGGGAAAACTGGACAAGGAAATGATTTGGGGAGTGAAATAAAGTGACCAAATTCCCTTGGGACTGCCGTCAGCAGCACTCCCAATCTCGGATTTGGGGTAAGGGTGAGTTCCCGCTGCTCTGGGTGCAGGAGTGACCCCTGGCCCTGCTGGAACAAACACAGGGCAGGTACCAGAGGCTCCCTGCTGGATTTTGCCTGATTTTTGATGTATTTTAAATAACGGCTGGCAGGCCCACGGGAGCTTTGCCTTTTGCTCCTTTCCACGTTTTTATGGTGGGGTTTTTTTCAGCTGCGGTGGAGAAAAATCACAGATTGTGTTTCACCAACCACACAAACAATTAACTCCTCAGCCTGGGCCGACTTAATGTGCAGCTCATTTATTTTGTATCTCCTGCAGGGGCAGCGCAGCAATCAATAATACAAACGCGGTGGAATTTTAATCCATTGCTTCCCGACGAGCAAAGCAAACAAAACCTCATCAAAGTTTCATATTTCACCAGTAGTTTTTTTAAATAATGGATGCGCTCTGGAAAGGCCACGCCGGAGCGTCGGTTTTCCCTGGATCTGAGTTCAGGGGAGATGTTTCTCATCTATAAATCAGAGCGGCTAAACCCAAACAAAACCAGCGCCCTCATCTTAGTCTGGCTCTTAGTTCAGAACTTCATTTGTCAGAAATTTTCTTGGAATTTTTTTCCCCGGAATTGTGGACGTTTTGCGCCGTCCTGGGGTGACTGCTTGGTGCATTGGCCGGGAAATTGAGATTTTTATTTCAGCTTTTCAAGGGAAGAACTCTTCCTGCTCGCCTGTTGATTTTTCCTGGGAAAGGTGGGATCCCGTCGGGGTGGTTGTAAATAAATCAGTCCACATTCAGGAGCGTTTATCACTGCTGACCCTCACGATGTCAGCCTCCTTGGACTGATGGAAAAGTACGATCGAAGGATCCCCACTGGGCTTTTCATGGAGATTTCAGCTGCGGGCTGGATCAAAGCTGGGGCAGCTGGGATGAAAAATACGTGAATTTCCAGTTTTCCTGCCTCCCTGACTGGGCGAGCTCCAGGAGTGGAGGTGTGGAGAGGAACAGTCCTTGGAGGGAGCTGCTGGGGGGGCTCGGACCTTTGGGAGAGGACAAAATGTCGGTAAAAGCTGCGGTGCAGAGCAAGGGCCATGTCCCGAGGTGGCTGTTCCACCTTTTAGTTGGAAACTTCTTGTATTTTCCTTGTCGCCTCTAAATCCTGAAGCTTTTCCCAGTCCCTCTCACCCTGTGAGCCCCGGCACACAGAATTATCCTGATTTATCCAGGGTTTTTTACATGTTGGGGGTTATTCCCCTTCCCCTCCTGTGTGAATTTTCCAGTTTTCACATCCCCTAAATCTGTCACCTCTCCTCTTAATTAATTAATTTGGATTTTGTAGGACTGAGAGCTCCAGTTAATGAAGCTTGACCTGGTATTTCCTGTTCCTTTACGAACCCTCTCCCCACAGCTCCTGCCACTGGGACCAGCCAAAAGCTCTCAATCCTCTTTCTCCTGAATATTTAACTTTATTCAAATATTGAGAGATGTTTTGTGCTTTTTTAATTTCGCTGCTTCCTTTTTGGATCCTTTCCACTGAGGTTTCATTCCTGGTCTCCGAAGCTGCTCGTGGTGTGTCCTGGTTTTTTGTCTTCCACAGTTTTCGTAGTTGTCCTTTTTTATTTTTATTTAGGTCATTTAGGAAAGCAGGGAATGAAAGCACAAAAATCAGGGAATTCCAACTCTCTCCTTCCCCTACTCTGTCAGTTTAACAATGGAGTTAATTTTTTGTGGATTTTTCCCCCAAAATATTTTGGGGAATGAGAATGTAGCTGATGTCACAAGGGGTGCTGTCAAAACTGCAAAATAATGAAATATTTTCTACTTTTCTGCCCACAAGACTCATGGCCAGGAGCAAAGGGAGTTAAATCCCTTAAAATCCAAACATTTGGGTTGGAAAGGAGCTCCAAGACTGAGTCCAACCTGGGACTGTCCCCAGTGTGTCACCCAGCCCAGAGCCCTGAGTGCCACGTGCAGTCATTAATGCCACAGCCAGTCATTAATGCCACGTGCAGTCATTAATGCCACAGCCAGTCATTAATGCCACGTGCAGTCATTAATGCCACAGCCAGTCATTAATGCCACGTGCAGTCATTAATGCCACAGCCAGTCATTAATGCCACGTGCAGTCATTAATGCCACAGCCAGTCATTAATGCCACGTGCAGTCATTAATGCCACAGCCAGTCATTAATGCCACGTGCAGTCATTAATGCCACAGCCAGTCATTAATGCCACGTGCAGTCATTAATGCCACAGCCAGTCATTAATGCCACGTGCAGTCATTAATGCCACAGCCAGTCATTAATGCCACGTGCAGTCATTAATGCCACAGCCAGTCATTAATGCCACGTGCAGTCATTAATGCCACAGCCAGTCATTAATGCCACGTGCAGTCATTAATGCCACAGCCAGTCATTAATGCCACGTGCAGTCATTAATGCCACAGCCAGTCATTAATGCCACGTGCAGTCATTAATGCCACAGCCAGTCATTAATGCCACGTGCAGTCATTAATGCCACAGCCAGTCATTAATGCCACGTGCAGTCATTAATGCCACAGCCAGTCATTAATGCCACGTGCAGTCATTAATGCCACAGCCAGTCATTAATGCCACGTGCAGTCATTAATGCCACAGCCGGTCATTAACACCACGTGCGGTCATTAATGCCACGTCCAGTCATTAAAAGCTGGCCCTGAGTGATGGTGTGAAGATGATAAAGAGGTCAAGGTTCTCCTTTAATACAGAAAAAAGCACTTCTGGGCATATAATCTGCATCTCATTTGCATTTCGTTTGAAACTGTGGTTTATGGTGAGGGAGAAGCAAAATGTTGGAGTCATAAAATGGAGCCGTGAGGGGAAGGACAGGGATTAACGAGAGGATGGCGTGGATTCATCCCGGCTGGAATGGCCTCCAGGGCTGGGAGTGCGGGCACGGGGCTGCTCCTCCACCCCAGAGCCCAAACCCGGAGCAGAGTTAAGGGCTGGGCTGTGAAAACATGGAATGGGAACAGGATCCACGCTGGGCACTGTCTGAGGGCTGAAGGGTCGTGGTGGGAGAGGGAGAGAGGGGAGGGAAGAGCTGACTGCAGGAAGTGCAAAGAATTCCTGAGGGGAGGATGGGGAGCAGGAGCAGTCTGAGCTGCTGTGGGGCCCAGCTCCGAGGCAGGAGGGCAGGAATGCCACAGGGAATATCCCATGGCGGAGAGGGCAGGGATCCCACAGGGAATATCCCATGGCGGAGAGGGCAGGGATCCCACAGGGAATATCCCATGGCGGAGAGGGCAGGGATCCCACAGGGAATATCCCACAGCCCTGGGCAGGAATCCCACAGGAATATCCCATGGTAGAGAGGGCAGGAATCCCACAGGAATATCCTTCTTTTTATCAGAAGTCCCAGAAAATGGCTGAGGAGCTTCCAACTGGAACACAACTTGTCGGGAGCAGATTGTAGTTTCATGGAATCCCAGACTGGTTTGGTTTGGGAGGGACCTTAAATCCCACCCAGTGCCACCCCTGCCATGGCAGGGACACCTCCCACTGTCCCAGGCTGCTCCAGCCCCAGTGTCCAGCCTGGCCTTGGACACTGCCAGGGATCCAGGGGCAGCCACAGCTGCTCTGGACAAAGACATGACTGTGGTTGTACCTTCCAGGACCTGAAGGGTCCAACAGAAAAGATGGAGAGAGATCATTTCCAAGGCATGGAGGGACAGGACACAGGGAATGGCTTCCCACTGCCAGAGGGCAGGGATGGATGGGATATTGGGAAGGAATTCCTGGCTGGGAGGGTGGGGAGGGGCTGGGATGGAATTCTCAGAGCAGCTGTGGCTGCCCCTGGATCCCTGGCAGTGTCCAAGGCCAGGCTGGACACTGGGGCTTGGAGCAGCCTGGGACCGTGGGAGGGGTCCCTGCCATGGCAGGGGTGGCACTGGATGATGATTAAAATCCCTTCCCACCCGAACCATTCCACGATTCTGTTGCAGGAAATATCGAAAATCCAGCCTGTCTAAAGCGGAGGCTCCGAGCTGCCTCTCAGAGGAGCCAGGACATGAGGAGGAAATGGGCTGCCAGGAACCCTGGGGCATTCAACACGAGTTAAATGCAAATTCCTGCCCTAGGGAAGGACAACCCCAGGCCCCAGCGCGGGAGGGGAGCTCTGCAGAGAGGGACCTGCAGGAGAAGTCGTTGGAGCTGGCCAGTTTTGGGGTGAAACAAGTTCAGATGAGAGCAGTGCTAATCAGGGATTGGGAGAATAAAATCAACCCTGGCAGTGGACAGGCTCAGACAGGGGCTCAGAGCTGACATTTGATCTCCAGCCTCGAGATCAAACCTCGGCTGGACGAGGGTCTGAGCAGCCTGACCTTGTTTCCAGATTAGATCTGGCTTCAAAGCTGGCCTTGCTTTGAGCGAGGGCTGAACCCGAGACCTCCGCAGGTCCCTTCTGGCCTGGATTTCCTGATTCTGGGGGAGGTACGGGCAGTCCTCCCCTGCTCAGGGCTCAGAGGCCGTGTGCTGGTTAAAGCCTCACTGTAAAACAGCTGGGTACTTCCTCCCGGCGGATTCCCTGTCACTGAAAATCCGGGATCACAGTGCCAGCAGCACAAGGGACTTCCAGAGCCTGGGACAGCCTTGTGGCCGAGGTGGCGTGGGGAGGGTGGGCACTGTGACACTGGGGAGGTGTCACCTGAGTTCTCTGGGGAGGGAGGTGATGCCCCTTGATGCAGATCAAGCACAGAGGGGAGAGAGAGTCAGTGCTGTGAGGAGCTGAGGGAGCTGGGAAGGGGCTGGAGCCCCGGGAGTGGCTGAGGGAGCTGGGAAAGGGGCTCAGCCTGGAGAAAAGGAGGCTCAGGGGGGACCTTGTGGCTCTGCACAACTCCCTGACAGGAGGGGGCAGCCGGGGGGGGTCGGGCTCTGCTCCCAGGGAACAGGGACAGGAGGAGAGGGAACGGCCTCAGGCTGGGCCAGGGGAGGCTCAGGGTGGACACCAGCAGGAATTTCCCCATGGAAAGGGTGGTCAGGCCTTGGCAGGGGCTGCCCAGGGAGGTTTGGAGTCCCCATCCCTGGAGGTGTCCCAGGAATTCCTGGAGGTGTCACTCAGAGCTCTGGGCTGGGGACAGGGTGGGCATCGGGCACAGCTCGGACTCTGACCTTGGAGCTCTTTTCCAACCTCAATGATTCCGTGAGGTTTAGATTGGATATTTGGGAAAACTTCTTCCCAAAAAGGGCTGTCCAGGCCTGGCACAGGTACAGAGTGGGGTCCCCATGCCTGGAGGGATTTCAGATCCCTGTGGATGTGGCACTTGGGGACATGAGGCTGTGGTGGCCTTGGCACTCAGTGCTCAGGGCTGGGGATGAGGTGGGGTCAGGCACAGATTGGACTTGACGATCCTGGAAGTCCTTTCCAGCCTCAGTGATTCCAGAATTCTGTGCCTGGGTGTTCTCCCTTCCCGTGGGCGTGGATGCTGAGCTCCTCACTTCCTCAGGGATCCCTGTGGGGATCTCAGCCCTGCTGAAGCTCCCGCTGCCCTCCTGTCCCTGTCAGGGCGTTCAGGGCTCTCATTCCGCATTTCCCGCAGCCCTTCAGGGTGGCTGTTTAATTAGGAAGCTGATTATTTGTGTAATTACGTTTCGGAGAGCCCGGCTGAGCGCTGTTGCAAAGCAGCAGCACAAACAGGCTCCCTGAAAACGCGGTGGTTCTGGAAGCAGCGGGGAGCAGCCCCCTCTCATCAGGTCACCTGCCTAATTAAGCAGGGAATTTGAGGATTCCATGGATCCGAAGGCTGCTTTTAAATCCATTGCACAGCCAAGGCGGGGAGGTTTGGCTCGCTGTTGTTTGCCTGAAAATAAAACGTGTCTGGAGTTGTCTTTGATGTCATTTCTTTTTGTGCCTTGTGTGTTCTGTAAGATTGGCCCAAGTAAATTGGGAATTCAGCCCTGGATACCACACTGGGATGAGTGAGGCAGTGCAAGGCAGCGTTGTTTTCCTTTGCCTATGGAATTTGTGCATGGATATGAATTTTTTCCATCGTTGTGATGAGTGGAGAGCTGGAGGAAAATAAACAACAGCTGCAGGATCCCAGAGANAAAGTAAAGTAAAATAAAATAAAATAAAATATTTATTTGGTACCATGATTTAGGGGATCATTCTGGAACTGAACCAACTACAATCCCAGAGTTATCAGGGGGTGTTTTGGAACTTAATTTTAAGGAAGAAGGGATAAATAGCTTGACAAGGACAAGGCTTGGATGGATGGAGCTGGTCTCCACAGAGTTCTTCCGAAATCCAATTTCACGTTTGCTTTTAGTGGAATTCACTTCTCCATTCCTTGGATTTTCTAGTGGAGTGTGTCTAGACAGACCCCGCACAGTTTGTTGTGCGTGGAGCCTTTTCCAGGGGCAGGGGCGAAGCCCAAAGCCAAAACCCTCCAAGGCAGCAGTTTGTTCCCAGCAAAATTCCTGGTTTTTTCCTCTGCCGGGTCTGTGCTTGTCTGGAATCTCAAACACTGAAACACACGAGGACCTCCGCCCAGGTGGGGACCTCTGCCCGGGTGGGGACCTCTGCCCGGGTGGGGACCTCCGCCCAGGTGGGGACCTCTACCCAGGTGGGGACCTCCACCCAGGTGGGGACCTCTGCCCAGGTGGGGACCTCCGCCCAGGTGGGGACCTCCACCCGGGTGGGGACAAAGTGACACAGGAGTTGGAGGAGGTGACAGGGACACCCCTGGCCAGCCTGGAGGGTCCTGGAGTTTGAAAGACAAAGGAGCTGGCCGAGATCCCAGAGCCATGGAATTGTTCAGGTTGGAAAAGCCCTCTGAGATCATGGGGTCATGAACCAGCACGGCCAAGGCCACCACTGCCCCATGTCCCCAAGGGCCACATCCACGTGGGGTGGGGACTCCACCAGTGCCCTGGAGGAGAAACCAGGGAAGGAATTTCTGCAATATCCACCTGAGCCTCCCCTGGCCCAGCCCGAGGCCGTTCCCTCTCCTCCTGCCCCTGTTCCCTGGGAATCATCCCCCCTCCTGTCAGGGAGTTGTGCAGAGCCAGGAGGTCCCCCCCAGCCTCCCTTTCTCCTGGACAATGATCCCTGTCCGTGGATCCCACAGGCACCGTTCCAGGCTCATGGAATTGCGACATTTCCTTGTGCATCCCTGGCCGGAGATGTCTGAGCTCAAGGAAGGAGCTCTGAGGTGAGGAATTCTCTCTCCCGGTTAAATTTCCCAGCGCTCCCAGCTCTGCTGCTCCTCGTGGTGGGCTCCAAGCTGCGCTTCCACCCTGAGGAGCAACTCCTGCCCATGAAGTGGGGATAAAAGTGGAGCAGTGCAATATCCAGGCCTTGGGGACAGCAGAGAAAACACCATAATTACAATTCCTGTTCCTGCTCCGACTCTTCCTTTAGTGCTGCCTTGAGGATTGTAATTGCGTCTATTTTAATGATTTCTGGCGAGTCGATGATTTATTTTTATAAGCCAGCGACAGCGAGGTCTCAGCTTAGTCTGCAAAGCATAAACCAGAACTTGCCATAATTGAGTTCCAGCTGGAAATTCCATTAAAGCTCTGCTTAATTGGGGACTTGAATTTTTCAGGCAGGTTCCTCGTGCCTAACGTGGTTCCCAAACAGCCCCGCGTGCATTAAAGTTCATTAATATTAAATTAATTATGTAATCTGCTGTCTTTGGGAAGATGAAACGTTGCACTTGGCTCGGCTGGGGGAGAGATCTGCGTGGATTTGGCTGGGAATTTTGGTTGGAACAGGAATTAAAATGTAGGTGCTGTTGTAGCTGATTTGCATGGAATTATCCACAGGGAAGGTGTGACTCCTGGAAAACCCTTGGAAGTTTCAGAGGAGTGAAATCCAAAGCAGTTTGGCCAGAAGTGATTGACAGGAGGCAAATCCAGGGTTTTGGGGATTTGGAACCTGGATAATGAGG
>VZTF01009714.1:213269-240755 GCA_013397755.1 Cnemophilus loriae | reverse complement strand
CGGCCCGGCCCGCGCCGCCACCTAGCGGCACCCGGCCGCTCCTGCACCCGCGGCGCCCGCCACGGAGCCACCGCAACCCAGCCCCGGCCCGCGGCATCCCGGAGCCTCCCCAAGGGCTGGAACCCACAGCGGTAAAAAAAACCCTAAATAAATACATTAATCAAGCAGGGTGCTGCTGACACAGGTAGATGCTGAAGGTGCGCTAACATTGCCGCTACTGAGAGCTCATGAACATAAGCTTTTAAACAGCCTGGCACAACACAGCTGTATGCTGGGTGTCTTAGAAAGCCTGCATTAATGGCTATTTAATAAGGAAATGTTTTCTGAATACAGATCTATCCTTGCAAAGCAGCAGAATAAAAGAATAAAAAATACACAAAAAAGAACAAAAAATTGTGTGTCACATCATGCAGTAGCTTTTGCAACTTCTACCTGCTATAGAACCTAAACTGCAAGCAGAGCCCACTGAAACCAAAAGCAGGGCTTGAGAAGTCAGTCATATGAGCAGGAACTGCATTAAGTGACTGCTCTCCCTGTTGTGGGCTATTTATTGCACTGCCAGGACACATCCTCAGTGGCAGAACTGTTCCAGTGCAGTGCCACAGGGCACAGGCCGTGGCAAGACGCGCATCAGCGCTGACGCACTGAGCTGTTCCTGGCAGGCAGCCCCTGGCCAGCGCTGGGGGCAGAGCTCTGCGAGCAGAGAGTGCCACGGGGGCGGCTGTGATGTGTGTGCCCCTCTGCCCAGCTGGGACAAACCTCCTGAAGAACAGCAGACACTGCTCACGTGAAAAAGGCCCAACACCATTTTTATAAAACACACCAAATGGTTTTGTATTCAGGGTAAGTGGTTGGCAAGGAGGTATCAGGTTACTAGAAATGTCACAGTACTGCCTGTTTAGCTCTCTGGCCGCCAGAAAACCTAAATTTTTTCTCAAAACTAGATCCAAAATCCCTGGAATATCAATATACACATACAGTTATCACGGACAGGAAAACAGAGTTTTAAGAAGAGTAGTTTCAACAAGTTTAGAATTTCTACCAACACATCAAAGATACTCTCTGAGACAATGCTGGAGATTTACTGGTGAGAATGTGACTTAAAACATTCAAAGAGTATCAATAATGAGGGTTTTTTTCCTTAATACACTTTTGAGTAATAGTTAAAATGTCAGCTGGTAAAGCTGTTTCAATTTCCACTCAAAGCCAGGAAGACAAGTATCCCCTAAGGGTCTATACAAGAGCATTGCTGGGAGTGGCAGTTCTGGCATGCCAGGCCTGCTGTGCCCCCACACCACCACCCTTCCCTCCAAGTGGGGCACTTTGTGGCTGAGGCAGGAGGCAGCAAGTTCCTCATGTCTTCCTGTCTTACACCACCAGGAAGTCACAGCCAGTTACACAAGCTGGCGTTACTGGGGTTGCAGAACTTACCATTTGGGGTCCAACATTCACATTGATTGGTCCCAAGGTTTTTGGCAAAATCTTAGTCGGAGAGTTGGTGCTGGAAACTGGCAATGCGATTACTGAAATATTACCTAAAAAGAGTAGTAAAAGGAGAGTTTTAAATTACTTCCTCAGTAATCTGTGAAAAACACTTTGGTGAATTCCCACACCACTTTAATGATTTGGAATCAGGTTGGCCTTGTTGTCTCACTCGCACCCTCACCTAACGACCTCCAGGCCTCTCAGCAGATGTCACAAGGACACCTCAGAAAACTACACCTTCACTATTTTACCTCTAAAATGACATGTATTTTATTTCCAGAAACAATTTATTCTTGCTTAAGACAAAGAGCACACAGCCTGACATTCCGCAGCATTAGAAGCGAAAATTAATGAGAATACTTCTAAAAGAAGCCACCATACAAATCCTACTTACTATCATAATCATGTGTACAAAATATGCATCAACGAACCTTCAAAGCCTTAACCATTCCTCATATGACTATCCCAGAGCATTCCGCAGACATTGCTGATGTAAGCCAACCACAGCCTGCCAATGCACAGATGGAGCAAGCGATGCCTTTACAACTCACCCAAAGTCACAGAGCAGGCAGCTGGATGTCACACTGTCCCATGCCATCTCTAACCCAGCATGGTCTCATCCCCAGATGTTTATCATCTTTGTGATCCCAAACTGCTTATGGATCTAAGTCATCCTGCCTTCCACAGAGAAGGGCAGCTCTGTGCTGACAGCTCCGAAATGCTGCTGCTCCTCCTCTATCCCAAACTGCATCTTGTATCTCGGTTATTTGGAATTAATGTTTAAATCAAAACTGTTACAGCACCACTGCTACCCCTTGAGTGTTCCAGCTGTTGTGCACGAGCCTCTCAAAGCCCTAAGCACACTGGCTTATCCACAGACACCGTGGTGACAGCAGCTCCTTTCTCTACGACAGCTTCAAAGCAGGAGAGCTGGGAACTGATCAATCAAACACCAGCCCCCATTCCTACACACAGCCTGACACAGCATGGGGAGGGATGGGGGTCTGAGGCAGAACCAAATGTAGGGAAAAGCTGCCATTGCCTGCTAATCCAGAGCCAGCCTGGGTCTAGCTGGGGTCATGAGGACAAGGATTGGTTCCTGGAGAGCTACTAATGTTCTCTGGCACTACAGACAGCAGCTGAAGGCATCTGAGGTGACAGGTCCCTTCAGAGCAGCACAGACACCAGCCCTCCTCCCACAGGAGCCAGCCAACACTCAGCTTACCCCACATGGCCCAAGCTGACTTGGTGGTGTTACACATCCCTGTTCCTGTCTTTTCTCACATCACCTGTTCACCTCCACTGCCCAATTTTATTTTCTCACTTGGTCCTGAATCATGGTCTCTTTTTTTACATTTTATATTAGTATATATATGTTTTCCATGAGGTAACTAAAAAAGGATAAATTCAACAAAGTAACTTCTCTGCAAAGGGAAGCAGAAGCAACACAACAGAGAGAAAAAGGATTTTATCTTCTGTAGTTACAGCACAAAAGTAGAAAAGATGTAGATATATGCAAAGTCTCACCCTCATAAGAAACATTCAATAGATATATCAGAAATACAAACAAATTGAGAGTAGGATGTTCTAAAGTTCTGTGTAAATTCTTTTGGCATCTGGAGTAATACTAGTACTTAATATTAATTTTCCAAAAGGCAAATCTGTATCTGAAAACATCTTCAGAAGCAGCTTGCTTTGCTACTCAATAAAATTAATAAATTATTCAATCACGTAACTTACCTAGAAAAACAAATATAAACCTCCCGCACTTGCAAATCCACCCCCCTGTACATCCTTGCTCTGTTATGAAACATCTTTCATGAGGCAGTGCCAGAGAGCACAAGGCAGTAATTCATTATTTACATACACTGTGTTCCCATTTTGAGCTCAAAATATTCTCTCACTTGTCAGTTTTACTTGTGCTGGAGGATTTTGCCCAGGATTTCCCAAGTTGTGCCAGCATATTCCATCAAAACCTAGTCTCTCCCCTCATTCCAGGCTGTTGCCATCAATGATGTGTCACTTCCCAGTACTGCTGTAGGAATTTTCCTCTTTTCTGCTGCAACTGAAACTTTTGACCCCATTATCTCCAAGACCAGCTCTCATACTCGTTCTCCTTGTCTCTTTTCTTTCCAGGGAAAAAAAATTAATTACTCTCTCTGGTGCAGACAGCGTACGGTCACATGGCCAAGTACAGTAAAATTGTGAAATGTCGGTTTTGGCTCCCAGCTCTTTTACCACAGGGCTACACCACACAGTTGTCTCCAGCTGCGCTTCCCAGCCTGCAAGAGGCACTGGGCTCTGTCTCTCTGCGCCAGAGTGGCCATGTGGGACTCAGCACTGGACAATGAGCACAGCAGCACAGCCAGTGCACACGGCCACCCACCACATCCATCGCTGGGCACAGCTTGTTTCTTTCTCAGCACGCGCCACGCAGACTGGGATCCACGGGATCCATGGGATCCAGCTGCACCTGCAATAGCTTTGAACATTCATATGGATGTGCCTCCCTCACACACACATGCAGACCCACGGCCGAAGCCACACAAACCCACCAGATTTACTGAGCAGCCCTGGAAAAATCACTAATTAGCAGCTACTGCTGCACTGTGCCCTCATTTACAAGGCTCCCTGGATAAAGGAACATGGGCACCATTGGGGTGACTGCAGTAAATACAAGGGTCGTTCAAACGACTCGATCTTGATTTTAAAAAGACAGTTGCTTACATGTGGTGTGCGTTTAAATGTCTTTTTGCCAGAGCTACTGTCAATAAAAAAGATTTTCATCTTCTAATCCCTACACAAATCCCTCATTTGGCAACAGTACTGTCAAAACAATCTTAAGAGTTGACCAAGTTTTCAAAGAAATGTTTCCCTGCCCCTGTCCTTTCTTTTAATTTTCTTCACTGGCAAATATAAATATGTGAATGTGTAGATTTTTAAATATAGATAGGATGAAAAAGAACCGGTTTGTTTTGATGAGTGAGATATTTCTTATCCACAGTGGCCAGAAAGAAAGAACAACCAAATTTTTCCCAGTAAGAGGTTGTCCTATGTGTTTATCAGCAGTTGAAAAGATAGCAAACAGAAAGTTTTATCAATTACAAATAAAATATTCCTCCCTACCATTTTCTTTTTTTCCAAATAGCATAATGGTCCAGATACTCATGTAACCTCAATTTCTTCAAATATTATTATTATATTATTTTATTATTTTATTATATTATTATATTTAGGAGGAATTAGATGTCACAAAACATTCAACAGATTTCTGTTTTCAACTGAAAGCAGAAATATCATCGAAGTAACTATATATACTATCACAAAGCAACTGTAAAGGCTTTAAACATGGCCAAATTCTAAATAAATGCCAAGTCTTAATAACACCCATCATTTGGGGACAAAAAAGATTACACTGATTTATGTCCCAGGGCACAAGAGCAGAGAGTACAGTGATAAGCTGAACACAATGAGACCCATCAGCCTCCGAGTCACGGTAATCTCACTGCATGGATGGAAAAGGTCAGCACAGATGGATCAAACTCGAATGATTTGTATAATAATACTCAACTCTTATATAATGTTTCTCAGCAGTACTTTCAAGGCACAAAGGAGGTCAGCGTCATTATTCCCATTTACCTATGAAAAACCAAGCACATGGGAAAGAAACCCACTTAAAACTCTCATCGAGAGGCTTTAACTGCAGTACACAGAAAGCCATCCTAAACTGAGCCTCATTGGCATGGAAGCAAATTCAGAATAAAAATCTGCCAGTGGACATATGTACGTTTCTCTCAGAACAAAAGCACTTTGCTTCTACATAAATTATTTTTTCATCCTTCAGTCACCACTGTTGTTGCTTCTCAGGGAGAGAAACCAGTGTTGCTACTATTTTATATTTTAAAAAACCATCATCACTACATAACTATTATTCTTCCTGGTATTTGTGCAATAATTTTACTGGCGCACACAAAGAAAAATTCATGATGATAAATAAAATAACTGATCTTCAGCTTCAAGCAGTCACAGACAAAGTTATTCATGTTTATGTACATGTATGCTCACATGCACCCACTAAGCAGCTCACAAGACTCACTTTAAATCAGTATGTGCCACCCTAAAAAGCTTCATTTCACATAAACAACATGCACTCCTATACAAATATGAAGCTAAAGAGATTTTAGTGATTTTTTTTTTCCAGTATAACTAAATCTGTTAGGCCTGCAGCTCAGCTGCAAAGATAATCAGAAACAATGTCAACTGGACAATCTATAGAATCTGTCACGGCCAGTTTGAAGGAGACCATGGCTGATGAGGAGCACAGCCCAACCAGCTAGGGTTACACACAATGCATACATCAGCAAAAAAAGCCTTTGAATTTTCACACAAAACACCAGGCAAGTGTCGGTAATTTGGATTTTATATTCAGAGCTCTAAACAAATGTCTGCTTTTTTAAAGTGTCTCAATGAACAGCCATTTTTAATAACACAGCCTATGGCTTGATGGTGATGGCAAAAACCCCAGCCCAGAGCTGCGAGATATCAGCAGTCCATTAGGATATTTTGCAATAGCATACGTGATGTGTCCTCAGGGTCCTCTATTACACTAACACATTTACTAATCTCCAAGATCAGTATTCTAAAAGCATATAGAAAAACGGAATTATTATCACGTTATTAGTACACAACTATTTTCTTGGTACATTTCTTCATTTGTTCATTGCACAGAATTACTGGGCTACAAACCTAAGTTTAAAACTTCCATAGCCTGTAGAAGCACATATCTAGAAACAGGTGAAATCAAAGAGATCTGTAGAAAAGAAAAAATAAAATGGGGCAGACCGTTTTTCAATGGACTTCAGGCTAACACTGAGCAGTACATTTTCAGTCTTTCACTGTTCAATTTGAGACAAATCTACAGGAGTTAGCAGCTGTACAAATCTGAAAGTACCAGGCACAGGCCTATGGATAACCGCTTCTGATGTCTCAGTCATTTTAGCAGATCTCTTCAAGCATACAATGAAGTACTTCTATTGAAGCAGCCCTGTGCACTAAGTTTTTAAAACACCAGCCATGTCAGGACTTAGTAAAAGATAGGTCCTGTGTAATCAAAAGATGCATTGAAACAAAGTTCACTGTGAAGCTGTATTAGAAGTGAAGATTCCCACCCAAAGCAAGCTCTCTGCAATTATGATATGATTAATGGCTCCTCCCTCATGGAGCCTGTTGCAAGATTGGTGCTCTGTGGCTGGACTCCCTTTTCCCTCCTCAGCAGTAAACAGAGTGAACTCACAGGAACTGGGAATACAGTAACACAAAAATATTAAGTAAGGACAGCAGGATGCCTCAAAACCATTGTGTGAGTCTACGTTACACATTTTAAGGTAAGAATCCTGTATCTATGGCCCCAGCAGCAGCAGCAGATGTGCCCAGTCCCACTTGCCCACGGCAGCCTCTCCTTCCCCCGTGCACAGATGTGCCCTGGCATCCACGCTGGTATCCCGGGATACAACCAGGATAACCAGGCTGGTCAATCCGCCAGTCCCACCACTCCTGCAAAATAAGGGGCTGATGATGACTCATTGACCACTAACGACTCATTGACCACTAACGGGAGTTTTCAAGCGTTATCTGATTGCAAAGCTCGATTTTATCACAGGGTTTCACACCCAGGCAGCTCTAACAGATCAGGGAGCCTTGGAGAAGCCCTGAAAGCTGCACATGTCCCTGTGCATGCACAGGGGGCAGGGGGTGGTTTTATGGGCACGGGGTAACACAGACACACGCTCTGCTTAGAATCACAGGAAAAACGGTTTGATTTTCCATTGTTTTAATAGATGCGAACATGATTACAAAACTTCAAGCATGTAACTTAGTGACTGGGAGTGTCTCCCAAACAGAATAAATTTTAAATCCTCACGGTTATACCTGCAATTTTTTATCATGAACTCTACGGCAGGTCTGGTTTAATTCATCACAGCTTGCAACAATTACCCCAAACCCAAGGCAGAGCTGCCACTATCCAACTCATTTACAAACCTAATTACACCTGGTAAAGGACTAACTTGAACTACTATACTGAATCATTTTAACAGAATGGGCCAACTCCACAAAGACATCTTGCCACTTAAACCAGGATTTTGCCTGAACGACGGATGCAGTTCCTTAGTTCCTCTCAATCAGCCCTACTGGGCACCAAAGTTCTGTTGACACCCAGGAGCACATCAGCCCTGTTAGCAAGGATTGTCCCAGGAGTATCACCCAACAGGCACAATCCATGATGGAAAACTAGGAGAACACCTGAAATACATATACAGATCTATCTCCAAGGCTACAAACAGCCATCTCTGTTCTCCAAAATTTGAGAGGAAGCATCTCTTTTCCATTCAGCACCCCAAGAATATTCATTTACTAAACAATGAGAATCAGAGCCATTTTTTTCTGTCTGGGAAAACTAAAATGCAGGTCTCCTACAGGAATAATTTTAATCACTAGTAATTTCAGGTAAGGAAATTAAGCACGGCCAACCTCGCCTGCCACTGCTGAGCAATTTTGACTGTAACAATAAGAATGTATTATGTCAAAGACTAAGTGAAAAGGATTGTCAGAAAGGAGATATCCTGACTGCTGCATGGACTACTAAAATATTTTACCCAATGGTGGTCCTTGCACAAGCAGTCCCTGACATTAGGCGAGTACCCCGGCCATCAGTCAAAAGCCATGTGAATGTGGCATTCCCTCTCAGATCCAACGAGTGTTCAGTTCAAGCAGAAGAAACAAGCTCCAAATGGAGGGGCTTTTAGCCAAAAGAGCCTGTTACCCGTGAGTTAAAGGCAACAAATGTAGGGAAGTGAATTGTCTGTTGAACTAGAATTGTTTACTAAACAAAGTGAACAACATCTGAGTTAATGCTCTGCTGAGCACCGTGAAATTTCTTCTAGGCACATGTAGGAAAAAAATCTGGTTCCCTTCAGAACTAGGCAGCAAGTCGTTTTATAAGGATTACAAATTTGGATGTGTATGCTTTCATTCTGCAATCATCACATCTAAAACATCAAATCCCTTAGTCAATTTGCATTGCATTTAGATACACTGGGTATTAGAAATGCTTTTTTTTCTCCTAGACATCATCTACACAAGGAATAAAAACATAAATACTGCAAGTATTCTAAAAAGCCTGAATCAAAAAAAGCTGCAGCAAGAACATGACAATATTCACTAACAAACACAGGAAACAAGCAATAATAAGAAAACTGAACCCCTGAATAAACCAAACAACCTGTCAACCTATTTAGAAACATTAATTCAGATTTAAAGATCAGCAAAAGTCACATAGCAGTACTCTAAGACTTACAGATCAGATTGCAATACCTAACTAGTCATGAGCATTAACTTCTCCTGTAGCAAAATACACCAGGAGAATACCCAGGGGCTGTGCATGGACCCTAAAGGTAAAGGACACTAAAGGTAATGGTGGGAAAGATAAATGGAGCCTGACCAAACAAACACTGCGACGGCAGCAACAGAGTAACTACTCCCTCAGAGGGTTCAGGGGAAAAACTTGCGGAGAAAGGAGATTTTGAAAATTGAGCCTGTGAATGGAAGAAAAGCAGAAGCCATTTTGGAGTGCAAGGCTCAAGTGATCAGCTACTTTGATCAGGCACTTTCAGTGAGACAAAGACAGAAAGTTTCCCCAACACAACGATTATCTCGTGGTGGTAAAGCTGTGGAAGGAGACTGCAGTATCTGTGTGAGCACAGAAACAGCAACAGCTGACTCGGTGTCTCAAGACATCCCCGTGCAGTCTGAAACAGCATCCTCAAAGATCCAGGCTGCTGTTACCAGGCAAAGTGACAGGGCTGTAGCTCACCTAGAGCTGAACAGCATTTTTCAAAATTAGACCCAGTAAACCTGGAATTTCCCAAGAGATCTCACAGAAAAATAAAAGATCAGGTTTCATTAATAAAAAGGAAGACATTTAGCAAGGAATCTTCTATGTGCTTGTCGTGGGTTGACAACCACTACAGTGCTCAAGGTTCAGCACTGGAATCTGAAGTGTTCCATTAATGCAATACTGTTTGTGCTAGAGGCAAATAACAAACATACACCACAATTATCTTTTTGGAAAGAAAAGAAAAATGCAAATTTTCTTAGCAAAAATTTCTAGCCCTTGAAATCTGATGCTTTCAAGAAGGTCTTCATTAGATCAAATGGCCTCTCTCCTTTGTTCTTGAACTTATCATAAATCCACCATGCTTCAGTCTAAGAATGCCATGAAGGCACATTATAAATAAGCCCAGATATGTAGCAATAAATTGCCTTCATTTTTACTATAGCAAATTATTTAATTTAAATAATGGATAAAAAAAACCAAAAACCTGCCTTCACTAGGAAGCTCACAAAGCCCTGTTAAGAGATAGTTGATCTGAATGCCTGTTTGGAGTTTCTTCCCCCCTCCTTAATTTCCAGAGTTCAACAGTGGACATGCCAAAAGAAATAAGTAAAGGATATTTTAGACTGAAAGTAAGAGACAGCTTAGATACTACTGGCTGTATCTATACAAGTTTTACGGAATATTTGATGCTCTAAGAAGAGTAAGCCATTGTGAACAAGATGTTATACCTCAATAGAGACGGCAACAATTTTAAATTACACCTTGAGGTTACAAAAAACCAAAATCGTTACATCACAACATTTTATAAAATATACAGAAATGGAGGTAATACTGCATCCATCATCCCAGAAGCAAAATCTGATAAAGAGTGGGATACAGGTCACTGGGATATTCCTAACAGTAAAGACCCATACTTCATAAAGTTACTCAGTTATTTTCTGGAGAAATCAATTGCTTGTTTCAGAAATTATTTGAAAATGTTGCACTTAGTCTTTTTCCCTAGCAGCATGACACAATAATCACAAAACAATGAAGCACAAAGGGCAATTATCTCACTAGTGTGCAATAAATAATTCTCAAAGGCCTACAAACACTCTGTCATGTTGTGCAAAGTTTAGAAAACTAGGAAGATACTGTAGCTCCATCCATTTTCTGTTTAGACTGTCTCATTTTTTCAGTCTCCTAGGTTTGATGCCATAAGCCAAAAATCATTCTTCCTGCTACTACATGCATTGGTTTATTGCAGTGGATAACACAAACCAGTGTTTACTTAGAAAGGTTGATTGAAATGTTTCCTGAATTGCAAATTCTTGAGTTTTCTAATACAGGGGTTTATTTTACTGGAATATCATAGCTGTTATGACTGATCATAAATTGTTTTTGAGTCAAAAGTGATTAATCTACAAGCACTAAGATAAAACAGGATAGGACAAAATATAATTATTACTGTAATTGTGCAGAACATTTAAAAGTACGACATCATGCTTAACCTTCCTTGTCATTTTGACTACAACAGAATCAGGGAACTTTAAGGGTGGAGTAGAAATCAGGAAATTCAGCATATTATTCACCATCAAGGAATTTAAAAAAGGACTTATTTTATCCTCTTATTATTTTTACTACACCTTCTTTTCCCCTCTGGAAATCTGAAGACCTTCCCATCCTTGCTACTGACACTTACACGTCGGTATTAAACAACTACCCGTAGGGATTTATGAAATATATTTTGAACATTTAAATTCTGAGTATCCCAAATGTGAATCAACCATATACAGTGAAATAAGTCTTAATGCATTCATTGAATAGAATTCTCTTACCTTTTGTTGGACTCTGGTTCTGATCTATAAATCCTTTCAAGTCTCCATTTGTGGAAGTCACACCAACCTGAACAAAACATTTTTGAAGTCTTAAATTATGATAAACCTTTCTATGTTTTCTAATATGCAACTAACAATATTATGAAAGCAACTTTCTGCATTATGAAACATCATAATCCTATGGACAGCAGAGTCTAACAAGGGTATGAGACTCAAGGCAAGGTATCCAGGACATTTACTGTGTATACATGAAGACAAACTCTACTTCTAACTAAGTTGTTACCTAAAAAACACCCTGAATATTCTGACCGGGTACTACATATGACCCAAGCAGCCCATTCTGGCTATTATGGTGTAAGGCACCATCCCCTCCAAGTCAAAGGGAGCAGCTGCCACCAGTAACACAGCAGAAATCTGCCCGTGTCCAGCTGCCTCAGTACCAAACTGCACAGTCTACAGGTCTGAGATGTGACTATTGATACATTTTAAATACATTCCCAAGTCTCCAGAGATACACTGATTTATTGTGGGTAAGTTACTGGAGGCATGGAAAACTTAAATCCTATACAGAATAGTGCAACTCTGACTTTGGCATGCACACAAAGCACAGGAAGGTGTAGTTTGACCAGAAAAATACAAGATCACAGCTCCTGGACGAGGAAGGGAAGAGACGGAAAGTCCTTCATACCCCAACCTCTTTTTAAAATATCATAAAATTTGAGTAAAAATTTACTTCTGTAAATCATTGGGACAAAGGGGTCCAGTATCCAAGTTAAAAGAAGACAATCATATGATAAAGGATCAAACATTTTGCTTTATTTTACAGATATATGTAGCAATAATAGAACCTATGCTAGGGCCACTTGAAGAGTTTTAATATACTCAAATTAGAGCATCATTTAATTTTATGCAAATTAAACAGTAGCAACGTAACTAAAATAAACTACACAAGACAAAAGAATATCTGCTATAGCATTCAGTCTCCCAATTCTGATTAGAGACCTTGTATTCAGCAAATAATTTTTGTAGGGGCAAATTTGCACACCTCATTGTGACAGACTCTTGAAAATACTTCTATTAAGATTTTTCCCCCATCAGGAGACACGTAAGAAGAGCAACTGTTTCTGCACTACTCTAATTGTAAAACATTGCCCAAATGAGCTCAGTTACGAGCTTCTATAAACAAGCCCTTAGAGGTGCTCAGTACAGCTCCTCAGTTTATCTCAAGCATTGTCAGTATCGGACTGGCTCTTTCCTGCCCTTCCTGGCACAGCCAGCTAGACTCTCCTACACCCTCAGACACTTGGGCTGTTGCGGTGTGTGCCCAGAGGCCCTGTCCAAAGAGAGGTGTCCCATTTTCCCTGCCATTCCCGGGCTGTCTCCCAGCAGGTGGCAGCGGTGCAGCAGCGATGCAGCAGGGCTGGACAGGGCCTGAGCAGGAACGCCCGGATTGGAGCAGGGCGAAGGGAGGAAGACATGAAAACAAACGAAAAACGTCTCCTAGCACGGTTTGGTAGCAGATCCATACGGAAAAAAACAGCATTCTAGGATCTCTCCTGCCAGGTGCTCGGGCACAAGGCAAGCTCCTGTGGTAAGAGGCCACTGTGGTTCCTCACACTGAGGATGCACTCTTGAGGAGATGTCTAACGCAGGGGTTGGCGCGGTTGGTAACTGCACAGTGTAAAGCACTGCAAGGCCATTCCAGCGCCCAGCCAAGGGCCAGAGGCAGCGCTGCTGGCCCACACCTCTGCTGCCTTCACACAGACAAGCGTCAGCTTCTCCCCAGGAGCCCTGCCTGCCTCTGCAGCAACTAGAACAACACACATAGGAGAAATTTTAAATTCAGAGAAAGAACAGCGGTCCACAGGGATAAAGATCACGTTAGATTACCGGCCTCAACTTATTCCAAGAGAAGAGATTACAAGGAACATCTTCAAAGACAGCACTGAAATTCGTTCCCAATTGAAAGTTCAGCTCTAGATTTACAACTGTACATTTCGCTATTGATTGAGATCAGTGTGTTAATCAAACACTGAAGATGATGTACATATATAGTGTCAGAATGAAAATTCTAACTTTTACAGTTAATTCTCTGAAAGATTTAGAAATAAATGCAACAAAATACTTGAGGGGTTTTTTTTGTGTGTATGTTGTCCTTCAGTGATCCAAATGACATAAAACTACAGAACTTCAGTTTGCACAGAAATATGTTGTTTTCATTGCAATGGTCCTAGCAGAACATTTATAAAGAGCAGCACTTTTCTCAGTTTTATAATCCTTGTATCTAAGTTTAGAAGAGCTTGAAAACAAACTTGAATTTCATGAGAACTGAAGTGAGAAACATGGCAGATCTAAAGGAATTTGTTTCTCTTGCAGAAGAATGATCCTAACTAAGCCCTCAGAAGAAGCAATGTGTGATGCAACATTACGATACTGCTGCACAGCAAGACCTTTATAGGATTCCATCTCAGTGTTCAAGAGGTCCCAGGCCACGCTGTTATCTGAGACAGACCATCCACTGCTTTTGGGAATCTTGTACTGTAACAACTCCTAAGCTGAAACCAGCAAACAATCCAGTGCTTAACTGGTATAATTTGTTACTTTCTGTACCGCTCGTGTGATATTTCTGCTTTATAACACTGGCCCAGTGTCTGGATTACCGGGCATGGTAGGAGCTAGCACAAGGAATCCAGCCACGATGGGAGACGAAGAAAGGACTTGGCAGGCCTTTGCATACTACTAAATATCTTCGAGGTTTGTTTGCCTTTCCTGTTAGGTGACTAAGTTTCCAAACAGGGTGAAGGGAAAGAAAAAAAAGGAGTCACAACCAGAGTCTTGGATGGGGGCAGCTGCCACGAGCAGCTCTTGTATCTTGCCAGCCTTCTCTACTGCTTGCCTGGGCAAGTCTCTGTGACCAAGCTCAGAAGATAAACTTTCTTCTGTGTGAAAGGAGAATATCACAGCTATTTAACTGACCTTATCTACGGCAAGACAGCCACCCTCTGAGAAGCAGCGACAAATAACTTCAAAATTAACAGTCTTATTCAAAAGATATGCTGAAGTCATATTACTCATTTGTTTGAGTACTGAAACTAAAAATTTGTTTGAGTAAACTAAACTAAAAGTAAGTTTTGCTCTTTTTTTTCTCCATTTGTTAACACTGTTTTGGTGTCTTCTTACCTGAAGGGCCAATGGGAAAGGAGATACAAAACAGGCAAGAAAAACACATTTCTCATATAAGTAAAGAATTAAATAACCCAATTGGACAGGGTGATTTGAATAACATCTGGGTACAATGAATATGGCAAGCACATAAACATCTCTTTTCCAAGAGAATCTGTAACTTTTATTCAACATTTTATTATCCATAGCTTCTTCAGTTGGATTAGTTTTCTAAGGAAGGTCAAATTACCCATAAACAACATTTCACAAGAAGATAGCAGAAAGGGTCCTTCATTTAAAGAAAATGAGCAGTGAGCCCAGCCTGGATAATTTTCCCACCACACACTCAAAAAGTTAGGAAGGAAAAACAGCGATGAGGAATGTTATTCACCCTGCACACACATTCAATCTACGGAAACATTCTGGCACATGCTTGAAGCACAAGCTGCCTTGGACAGAAGGTTCTTCAACACAGCTATATGTTCTATATTCAGCACAAGAGTAGGTTACCCAGAGTGAATGTCACATCTGTCCTCGGAGATTTTCAAAACCCAAAGCCCTGATGGAGGACTGAACAAAGCACCAGGCAACTGGGTTCCAGTGTCAAAGAGCTTTACACAAAGCACCAGAGGAGATGGCCTCCTGAAATCCCTTCCAAGCCATGCCACTCTGACTATTACACAATACTCCATGGATTTTATTGGGATTGGTATTTATCCTTTGACTGCATCGAACAAAAGGTCAAAACCACAAATGACCTGTCCCACATACATGAGTAGAACTACTTATTTGTACTAGAGTTGAATATGATCTATGAAATAATAAGCAAAGGGCTTTGAATATACACATCAGTTTATTTTGTGTCTTGGTAAGCTTGAATCAAAAAGTGAGATATAAGACACCTCAAAGCCTGGAGCTACACACCAAATGAAGCTATTAATAAAGCCAACAGAAATTTCCAACACTTGAGAATTAACTTAACCAAACTATGTCCTTGGCACCAATCTAACCCAATATGCACAAAAGCTTTTGCAGTTACTGAACAGAGCACCATCCTAGGATACCTGCACTTTTATTGTGGGGCACTTCTTCGGCGATGTTGGTTCCTAAACCTGCTCAGATTTAACTAGACTGCAGGATACCCTGACAAAGGCAGTCAACAGGCAAATTGCCCAGGGCCCAAAGTCATACTCAATTCACTGATCACCAGGCTTAATCAGAACTGTTCTCTATACAAACTGTGTACCTCAGGAAGCACAGCTAATTAGGCAGAAAATTAAGGTCAGGATGTTAAGATATTTCATAAGCTTCCTCAAGAACTCGGGATAGAGGAGTCAAATATAGAGCCTCGAGACACCACTATAGGCTGATTAATGAGCAAGCAAAGAAACAAGAAGGCCTTCAGACTTCTAGAAACCAAGAGTGTACCAACATCAGCAAAGTAATATGCAGTCTTTCTATTCTTTCTTGAGATCTGAGACTCAGACAAAGGATTTTACACAGGTGCAAAGGTGAGAAGATTCAACAAAATGTGCAGCTTTCACGTAAGTTTGAAGAAATGTTAGAGGAATCACAGACTCAAAGAGTATCTCAAGTTGGAAGGGACCTGAAAGGATCAATATGAAAACAGCATAAAGCATTGTCTCAGTTATCAACCTGACTCACAGCTGAGTAAACTCCACATGCTTAAAGAGCTTCTAACCAGTTTAAATTTATAAAAATACTGCAGAAGATGATGGGGTACTCATTTGTGGTATACAAAAATCAGACAAGATTTCTGAATTTGAAATTCTTTGTGTTTGATTTCTTGTATTTGTCCATACCATTCTGAAAGTCAGAAGTGACTGGCAGAATGCCAGTATGAAAAGTAACATGTTGAAGAGTTATACTTACATTTTTTGCCGTCATGTCAGACAGTATTGCTTTATATTTCATAAAGCCATAAGATATCCCTTTTCATCTTCACAGAATCTTTAAAATGAACCTCCTGTAAGAAAGTTAATGAAATATCTTAGTTGAAAGCCAAGCTTTCGATAAAATAATCACCACAATACTCAGGTTTTGCACAGATACTAAAAATGTACATTGCTTGGAACAGGCAGAGATGAAATCCTTCACATAAAGGCCTAAATACATTACTGTGCTAGCAAACAATGTTATATAATTACTAAAGTTTTGTAATTAAAACCATGCAAATCTTTTGCATTTAATGCAGACTGGCTTTAAAAATGGAAGGGAATTACTTCTCTCCACTGTCTCTTTAGCCACCAACAACAGAGAAAGCTTTTAATGAAATGTATATATACAGAAAACATTCAGAATTTTTAGGAACTATGCAAGAAAAAAACAATTCAGCTCTAACTCATCTTTTAAATATTTTCATGCTTGTTTATTAAACCTGTGTAGTTAGAATTCTGATATTAGAATTCCAGGAAAAGACAAAAAATTTGGTATACCAAAAAATACTTAGAAGTGACTTATTTTTTAAATGAAAGCTTCCAGAAGTCTTATAGAAAACAGAAGAAAAGTTACAAATCAATGCTGTCAGCACAAACCATTTTAAAGATAGAATTAACTTGACAAAGTGTTTAAGTACCTTTAAAGTACTTTATAAGGACTATTTGCAGTTTAAAAATGGACTACAAAAGACATTTGAATTGCATTTGGATGAATAAGAGAGAGAGAGAGAACCATTCACACTCTGAAGTGTGGAATCAATTCAGTAAAATTAGGAAGATACCTAAACTACTTATCAAAGAAGAGTCATGACCATTTACAGCAGAAGTCACCAGCTACAAAAGCAGGGTGCAATTCATGCCATTTCCTCTGTATTTTAACCTATGTGAAGTTTGAGAATGGCCAATGTCTTCACCTCCCTTCAGGAAAGTGCCAGGGATTGTTTCAGTCGTGTGTGTAACTAATGAGGAACTCTACCATCACATCCCATCACTGCTTTAGTAGTTTTGGATAACCCAGGACAATTTAAATTCTAGGCTGTTTCTGTACATTTCTTGATTTATTCAGATATCATATCAATTAAACTGTTAGTGGAAAACCATTTTATTCAACATAGAGGCATCCTCCTCTTCCTGTTGACTGAGTTGTACTTATCTTCCTTAGTCCCTCCCTTTACTGCAGCCGTAATTAAGCATGTGAACACCACACAATTTTACTAAGACACTCTCCTGTGAAAACCTGTACACTCCGGTTCCACCACAAAACATCCAAGAAAGTAATACAAATTTTCTCTGGCTTCAGAGAAGATACTACAAAGAAGTATCTATTCCCACCCTGGGGAAAGGGGCTACTAGATCTGGTAGTAATCCTGAAACCTGAAGCCATAAAGCTACAGAGGTCATGGCAAAGAGCAAATACTGAATCCTTGCAATGCATCTGAAAATTATGATCTTTGTCCCTGTTCTTCCACATTTCTCACCCTCACAGATGAACTTTCCAAATGTATCATCTGGAGCTCTTGCCAAAATTAATGTTGCAGTCTGACCTCCCTCTCTTTCTATAACAGGCTTTACAGGTAATTTTCTCAAATAAAATGTAGTTAAGAACACATTTGCTAAGCATAACTTATTTACAGATAAGCAAACTAGGTTCATCTTTGACAAGTTATTTGCTGTCAGGCTTAGTGATCTAGAAGGTATTGTCCATAAACTATTACAGTCCTTTGCCACAATGCTCTTCAGCCAGTATGAACAGTTGGTATTCTTCCAGCTTTATGAACACATTTTGTCAAGCCCCAGAAGCCAGACTTTGTGACCCCACCATCTGCCATGACCTCTTGTCAGGTTCAGACAAAAGAACCGACACAGATGGCCTCAAAATGGAGATTCTCTTCATCCCCAGTTGCTACAAGTGCTTGCACCACAGAGACAGAAAAACATAAAACTCAACCTTTTTTCTTCTTTAGCTGGTTTCTACTGAAATGAAGCTGCATAAAGACAGGTTCAGAGCCCAGAGCACATGACAGACAAAGATTGCTTTATCTGAACTACGTTTATCCCTTCATAAACTAAGCCTTGGTTTATAATGCACTCCGATAATTTTGCCTTTTGGTCATACATTGTACGGTACAATGAGCCAACCAAATTGTCTGACTTTGTAAACTCTGACTTGTAGCTTCTTCTAGAACACATTTCCTAATCACTTATGCCACTGACATTAAAAAGCCAGTTTGAGCATTAAATTTACAAAAGCCCAGGTAATCAAGCTCTAGTTACAGCAAAACAGTACAGGAGTTTTATCTGTACCTATCCTCGCTACAAGTTAAAAGCCAGATCTATTCTAAAGTTTTGATGATACTGAAGCTGAATCTCAGTGCAACAAACAGTGCAAAACAGAAAAGTTATCTGCAGAATAATAGAAAATAAACATAAGAAGGAATGTCATATCTATAGTCCAAGTCTTATTTTTAAATTACCCCTATATTTACCCCTTTATTTACCCCTAATTTTATCAGTACTTCAAATCACACCTTCACCTAGACCAGCACCATGCAAAGATCCTCCTCAGTGCCAGAGGCCAGTTCCCAACAGAAAGCATCATTTATGCAATACTACATCAGTACTAAACATCTACAAATGAAGACAAATATTGGACAATCACCGAAATTGTTATGATGAAAAGTCTTTATGGAACACATGAAAAATATAAAAGAGATATTTTAGTATACCAGAATTATTTTTATCATCACTAAGGAGTGCTTTTTTTCATTTACTTGATAAACAGTATTGCAAAGTGAGAATTATTCCAGGTAACTGGGTCAGCTAAGAGGAAGGTGTGATCAGTTTCAAGAAAAAGAAACCTGTATAACACCAGCCTTTCCACAAGAAAGTAATTTATACTCTTCATGCCCCTCTCCATAGCACTAACTTTCAACTGTTACAAGACTGATTTCAGAAGACAGCAGTAACAAAAAGACTCCTTATTAATCAGTACAGGCTCAGTTTTAAACCACTAATTTATGCACAGCATCTACATGGCTTAGACCACCTGTTACACATATGCTGCTTCAGTGCGTCTCAGTTTTCAGATCGGTAGAATTTCAAAATTATTAAGTACTTATTAGAAATCCACCTGCTCCCAGGAAATGTTTCTCCACCCTGATCCTAAAAAACATTTCAATATCTAACTCCTTTTTGAAAAAAACTTAGATTAAAAAAAAAAGTTAGTGAAAATATCTGTATGTACTAGTCAGGATAACTTCTTGGTATATAATACAACTTTCTTATCAAATTTCTGAAATTTAAATTACAGATTTTGCATCCCTGGGGGCAGATTCCATTGATTTGTCAATTTTTTTCTGAGTCTTCTTCAGATGACTTAGTCCTAGTTTTATCCTTTATGCATGTAGACAAGAAATTAACTTAGCCTGCAAACTGCAGAGACAGGAATACCCTATAACATCCAGCTTGTCACTCAATGAAGCTCTTCAAAAAAGTCAACCAAGGTGTTTATTCAACAAGTCACACACACAGGATGGGAAATAAGTCACCACCTTCAGCTATCACACAGTAATTTTTATTTTGAAAATAACATTAGAAAGTCGCTCTAAGGAAGCATTTGAAAGGAACTCCCACCATGATGTGTATGATGAAGGTCTGGAAGGTATAACAACTTATTTTTCCAGCTTTTACTGCAAGCAACTGTACACCTTCAAAAAAGTCCTAGTAGATAACAGACAAGGTGATTAGAGAGACTGAACAAAGGAAATCTAAGTGACTTGATCACTGAATGATATTACGAGTTTTTAACATAATAAAATAATTTGAGAAATCAGTTTAAAAGTGTCATTGTTTAATCACCTTTACTTGACTTAAAAGGCTGCACCTGATGAATCCAAAGTACAGAAGTTCTCCCAACTATACGACACAAAAAGGAAATGAGGATGACTGCTTTGAACCAAGATGCAAATGAAAGATAAAACTACCTGAACCTAATTTGAAAGGGAAGATCTCATCTTGTAGTTATGATTGAGCAAAATGCCAATGCATCATCAGAAAAAATTAACTGACACCTCCTGGCAACAGCAGTAATTATGACTCAAGTTTACACAGTACAAAGAACCTGGAAAAACAGACGAGGCCTTTGTGCAAGTTCAGTGAGTATAAACTGTAGCACTTCAGCTCCATGAGGGAGAACCATCAACCTGTGCGGTTTGCTAAAAGCACGCTGGGGCAAATGTCCCCTTAAGGACTTCATGTAGCAAATACTGAGGCAACAAATGAATTGGATCCCATTCAGTGCTCTCGGACTCGATCCCAAGTGCTCCTTCCCCACTACTCCCACTATTTGCTGTATTCACTCTCACTGTTATATCTATTATATGACTACCAATGTACATGTTACATGACTATACATGTTGTACATGTATGCACGACTAGCAAAAGCACTGCTGATGGAGGCTACCTGAATGACAGGGATGAAGACAGGTCTGACTGAGAAGAACACATGACATGGGAAGGAAATCTAAAGCTGTATTCAAAGTCTCTCCTAGCTGAAAGTGCTCAAAGTCTCAGTTCATTTAACTGCCCTGCTGACCCTCAAGTTCTGCTGCTTGTCCAGTCCTGACAGTGCTGAGTCCCCAAATCCAGCAGCCTGGAACTGGATACTCCTTCCCTCAAGGGACTCGGTGTCTTAGGCACGTTCTTAGACACGCTCAATGCCAGTACCAGCAGTAAACTACACGTCTAAGAACAGGGGCAGCACTCACAGCTTATTTCAAAATCAGTGAGGTGAAGCATGTCTCTTATTGTCCAAATAAGGCGAACTTTACATTAAACATGTGGAATAATTCCCAAGCACTTGAACCTTTGAAGGGTCTGTTAATTCCCCAAACCAGCTTACCGTCATTTAAGATAGAGTACATTGGGCCTGACATCAGAACAGTGGGTAACATTCATGCAGCACTTAAAGCATGATCTAAAATGTCCTTTTGAGTTTTATAAACAACTTTTATCACCACCAACATAAATTTGGAATTAACAGAAATTTAGCTGCAGGTTTTTTTTAAGCAGACAGTCTATTCTATAAGCTCATTTTTTGTTCTCTCTCTAGGTTTCTAGCCCATAGCTGACTACTATACAGGGCACAACATTTGGGGGTCTGCTGCTTCAGTGGTAAGAGGCAGGTACAACTTCCTTTCAGAGTAAGCAGCACACTATTTTCACAAACACATTTTTGCTTTAAGAAATTTCATTTTCACAATGTATTGACATTTGAAAAAAAATTAGTGATCTATGTGATGAGTGTAAAATACCTTGGTAAGATGGTCTTTGTGCATTGCCAAGAATACACTGGCTCCTCCTTCAATCCAGCTCAGCTGAAAACAGCATCTTTTTCACTACTGAGACTTCACACCAGCTTCTTGCTAACTCCAGCTTATACAGTGTATGATACATCAGAGGATGATCTAGATATTAATCTGGTTTTATAAGATTTAATTTTGAGATTTTAAAATTTCTAGAATTATCAGTGCATCGACAAATACATGGAAAAGTTTAACCACACTGCTGAGATATACTTTTGGTTACACCTCACAGCTGGAAAGATCTTAACATCCAATGAACTGAAGATAATTTTACATTTGTAATTAGTTAAAGATCACCAAGTTATATTGCAACAAAAAACTTCATGATGAAGACTTGGTAGCTATTTCTTCCATTTTCCTTATAGTTTGCTAGAAGCTTTGCTCTAGTTTAAAGCCATTATTTGACACTACTCTTCTATGGGTTGAAGATTATGACAGTACTCACCGAAGGGTAAAGGTTACAGAAAACTTCACACTTCTTTAATTATAATTTGGTACAAAGGCAAAAAGGGATTTTTCTGGTGATGCACAAGCTCACAAACGCTGATTACAGCACACAGAATTACCTGAAGGGCACAATTCCATTAAACACATTGCACTGCTCTGAGATCCCGCCCCTGCTAAGATTGCTAAAAGGGATCTTCCACTTTTACCCATTCCTTCCACTTTCCACTCCCTCCCAATGGCACACTGCTAACAGCTCCCATTCCTATCCGATCCCCTCAGCAAGCCAGTTCAGTTCTAATACTGTCAGAATTCCAACAGTGGGGCTGAAAGGGGGTCGAAGAAAGTTTTCCGTATGCTGCGACCCACTGACAGCTCCAAGGGCACCCAGGTCTGTGCACAGGGCAGGACTAACCCTCAGACTTGACCCACTGATTGACTAGTTCAGTCCGGTTTTCAGAGCCACACCATGATTCCATTTCTGAAAAAAACCCCGTTTATGATCCCTCAAAATTTACTTATGGATTGACATGTGACAAAAGGTTGGATATGGTTTGTTCATATGAAGACTACTGCATGCATTTGAAGAGTTCACTGGCGTGTGTGCACACTTCAAAAATCCTTTAGGAAGAGGGATATTTTTGTCTCCAGATCATAGCTTCCTCAATTTCTTATACAGCAAGAAGCAGGATGAATAATTTGCTTTTGACAGAAAGCAGAAGCCTGCTGTTATACCAAATCAATACACAGTTTGAAATTCTATCAGTTGTATGTATGAAGTTATTGATTTTAAAAAGGTTTGAATGTATTTGCAATTGTAAGTTGAATTTTAAATCAACTGAAGTTTACAATAACCTGATTGCACCTTTAAGAGACCAGAAATATATTTCTCACATTTCTCAGATCTCAAGGTCAAGTTTATAACAAAAGGAAGTTACCTAACTCCTTCCTTCCAAGAAATGGAGAGCCCGTGCACACACAGGTTTCTTATTTCACTCTGAGGACATTAGCTCACTTTCACTTGCAGTTTCTAATCTCACCCATAATTACTGGTCACGTTACCACCATAATTCCTGGAAGACCATTACAGTTCACAAGCGACTTTTAGTATGTCAATGCATTGGCATTCACAAGCCTTAATGAGCAACTACTGATACATCGGCTTTAAGATTTTAATTCCCACAAATATCATTATAATAGCTGCTACCAAGTTGAAGAATTCCTCTATACAACTAAAGGTTCACAGCCTTAAAGACAATGGGTACCTGTTGCAACCTGCTCATTTCTTTCTGACTGTATTTTTCTTTTCCTCCCCCCCCTGAAATTTGCAATAACAAAACAGTAATTGAAAATGGTCCCTTGTCCACACAGAACACATTTGCTAACACCACCCATGGGTAAATGGATTATGAATTCCTATCAAATTAACCTTCCCATACACCATACACCCAGCCAGATGTTATAGTCACCCAACAGAGGTCAGTGAGGGACTCTGTTGGACAAAAGTACTCAAGAGGCTGTAAGCCACAACTGAATCATCTGCTATTCCCACCCCAATCAACACGAATCTGGCAGCAACACGAACCTGATGAAGCAGGAGAAACCTGCCTTGCCAAACAAAGGAGCATCCCCTAAGCTCCACAGGAAAAAATAAATTAAGCTGCAAAACCAGAATTACATTCACAAATGGATTTTGGTCTATAGACGTTAATAAAAATTCCATGTTTTGGACACCGGCACTCCCTTCACTGTTAGGAAAGAATAGAGGAACAGAAGTACAGTCTCAGCTACCATCACTGCTTTCTCTGACCACTGTTTGTGTAAAACCTGGTGGTCAGGGCACATCCCACTGACTGAAGTAACACAAAACCAGTCAAAACAACATCACCTTTACAAAGTGGATTATTTCTACAGGTTATGTTAACTAACGGCAGGTTTAGAAGTTTCGTGAAAAACCTGGCTGCTCATGTCAGTCAAATATCCTATGGTCTGTAAACCAGGAAGATCCCAGTGCTGTGACGATTCTGGATGATGCCTTCAAAGATACCTCTAAAGGAACCCCTTCTAGAATTCATGCTTAAGAGATTTGGGAATTTACCAAAAATCAAGCTGTCTTCTCTTTTAAACGTTATCATCAAGTCAGAAAGAATGAAACTGTGCCAGCACCTGAATTGCTGCAGTTCACAACCAAGCATACTAACAAAACCAAACATTCATCTTTTCCCAGCTTGGTTCCAGGCTCCATAGTGACAGCCAATACTGGATGTGAGCTGGCTAAAGCATTATTTTTCACCAAGTAAGTACTACAAAATTCTAGAAATTACTTCAGGTTTCAATAAAGACAAATATCCTCAAAAATGGCTTCACAGTAGGCTGTGGATTTTGCAAGTCGTGTTCTGAAAGGCAAAGAATTTCTTCAACAGTACTAAGTGAATAGCTGGATCTAGAATTATTTCCAAACATCACTCCTTTTCATTTAATCATTATTCTGTGTTTCACTAGAAGTATGACATTCTAAAAAGCTGTGCTTCTGTTAGAGTTCTATTAATGTATATGATAATATATTAATATATATAATGGTCTTGCAAACCGAACTATCATAGGCCTGCAGTTTGACTTGCTTAGATTGATTTTTGTGCTATAAATATTGAAAAGTATAAAAGTAAAGTTGAACAGTCTGTAAAGGCCTTTATTGGAAACTATCACTGAACACAGGAAATCAGACTAAGGAGCAAAGCAGTTCCTTTAATGAAACTATGAAAGTAAGATCACTTACTACTGCCTCAGATTCTTGTAGAAGAGTCATAGTCTACGAATCAAATAATGGAGGTAAAAAGAATTCATTCTAATATTGGATGTTACAAAACACACATGAAGAATCCATCCAGGAAGTTGTTATAAAACTGTTACTCCCTACCACACCTGCACCTTTTACAATATTTCCTTGCATATTCCTGGTTTCTCAGATCCTGCCACAGGCATTTGTGCTCTCAGCTTCCAACATGGTATGTGCACTATTACCACACCAAGACACTGGGATTGTTTTTCACCCAATACCTGAATTTTTGTGATAAACCCATCTGATTACACTGGTTTCTCGGCCTTATGCACAAAAAAATCCACAAGTGTACTTCCTTGCACCAGACCAGACAGCTGATTTTCCCTATTTTAAGATTCACTGTTGATTCGTTAGGAGTCATGTACAGTGAATGTACCTGGAAAGGTAGTGGAGAAAGTCTTACACCATTACACCGAAAAAATGAAAAAGCAAACAATTTAAGAAATTATCACTTATTAAAGACAGCCCTAAGAACATTATTTTAAGGTAGCACATTAGAAGAAGTACAATTCCAAGAACTGAATTAGACTGGCTATAACTAGAACTCATTCTGTTCCACATTAGGGTGCAGAAATTTAAATATTACTGTCTACACAGGATCGACTGCAGCAGCTTCCCCCCGTACTATGCAAGTCACTATTCTTATACTGCCTTTAGAGATTCACATTCAGCTTTCAAAGGCACTGTGACTAGGTCTGCACATCTAAACCAAGTAACATCATAAACCCTTGAAGAGGATGTAATGCTGGAATTTTGGTCCCTATTTCTTCACTAAACCTGTAACAATTTTAGCCAAAGCTACTGAAAGATCTTCACTGGGAGGGTGCTCACAACTGTTCAGGAAGTGTGTCCAGATGCACCAGAGGTCTCTACACTGGTGTCCAACATACACAAGAGTAGATAGAGATAAGGAATTCTCCTGTACTGCTGACATCTCCTGCAAAACAGCACTGCTGCTGCCCAGCTGGATTGTTTGGCCTGTGCCTTTTACACTGGAGAGCTGCTGCCAAGATGCTCTTCTGAAAACTGTACTTTATCGCTTTGTAAAGTGAGGCTGCCAGTCAGAACCCTCCGCAGCAATTAAGAGCATTCCTCTCACTGGTGTGTTTTCTGTAAAATTAATTACATTAAGATAGTACAAGTCAAATGGTTTCTCTTTGCTATGCTGCAATAGTGATTTTTGTTCAAAGAGGAAGTGGTTAAAAGAAAGACAAATAATTTGACAGTAATGTAAGATCACTCTTAAATTCACCCATGAGACAATCTTATTAATATTTAATAATTTTCATTTTTTCCTGTAGTATAGAACTAAATCATTTGACCTGTTACTCTGTCCTCTTCGAGAGGCACTAGACTCATTTCACAGCAGGAAACTTTTCAAAGGAGAAGAACTTGACCGTTTTATTTCCTCTTGACCACCTCTCCTACCAAGTCTTTTCTTTTCTTTTCTCTAATGCAAACTTCTCCTTAGTCTTCCATGTTTTTTTTCAAAGTGCTATATTTAGCACCCTACATGCTACTTTGAACAGAAGTTCCTGAAATTCAGTACTTCGCTGCATAAAAAACATCTGCGAGGATACACAGCACTGGCATAAATATGGGCTGTGAAATACAGTTCTGCATTTGCCCTGTAACTCTGGTCCTCTCAGTCTTTGCCCCGCTTATACAGAATCCTTTTTTGTGTATGACAGGATATATTATAAACAAAAGAACTGAAGTTAATTTGGGAAGGGTAAAGAAATAGAAAAAAATGTATTCATTTCTCTTTTAACAGCATCCCTTTTTACCAGCATAACATTATTTTTGAATCAAAGATTGTATCAAGTTGCAATTTGTTACAACACCATACAACCTCCAACATTTTACTGTCTTCTGTCAACATAATTAGGCTACATCAGTGGTAGTAGTTGAAAAAGGCACTGTGAGCCATATTAATGAAGCATCATAAAAGTAACTGAACTCCTTTCAGAATTATGAAAGCTGACCAAGAAATAATACTTAAAAAATTTTTACCCAGCATGCTGTATCATATCAATTAAAACTATTCATTTTCTCTGTCAAATCAAGAATTTACAGAGAAAATGAAACCCAAAGTCCTTTCTCCAGAGGAGAACAGCACAAGTTGTGATACACAGCTCGGCATCCCCCCTTTACTCAATGGGGGAGCACGCTCTCATTTGCGGTTTTCTTCCCCATTTCAAGGAAGTTTGCTTATTCCGTATTTTCCCCCTATTGTTTGTATTCTCAGCTCCGACAGACGGTGTTTACACTGGGTTCACCTCTGCCGCTGAGCCCTTTACAGCTGGAAGCCCGGGCAGGCCTGTAACTCCCAGGAAGAGGCAGGCAAGGAAGTTTTGTTGTTGCTGTTGTTGTGCCGGACTGACCCTCTCCCGAAAAGACCCACGGGTCAGAACCGCCCCGACACGAAGTTCAAGCACCACTGAGCAGGGCCGGGAGCTCGGCCGGTGCCCTCCCGCTCCGGGGCCGGGCCAGGCCGCCGCTCGCTCCGCAGCCCGCACAGCCC
>VZTF01009714.1:185810-212383 GCA_013397755.1 Cnemophilus loriae | reverse complement strand
GAGGCGCACTCGTGGCTTGGGGCCGCGGGTTCGAGCCCAGCGACGGCTCCGAGCGGCCGCACCTGTCCCAGCGGCGCCCAGGTGCTGCCGGGCGGTACGAAGTCTATAAATACACAAATATATAAATATATGTAGGCCTGTATTTACACACAGCGCGCGGCGCCGCGCTGGCTGCGGCCGCCGCCGTGCCGCTTATCTGCGAGGCGCTGGCGGGGCTGCGTCCCGGGATGCAAAGTTCAGCCCCGCCGCGGGCCCGGCGCCGCGGGCGCCGCGGGAACGGCGGGAGCCGGCGGCAGAACGAGGCCAGGGCCGCCTCTGCACCGTGCCCGGGCCCAGCTCCGTGACTTCCCCTGCGAACAAAGGCTCCCGGGCCAACAAAGCGGCGGCGGGGCCGGGAGCAGCGACCGCGCCCTCGCACCTCCGCCCCCGCCCTGCGAGACCCGCTGGCCTCCCCGCAGCCGCCACACAGCCGGGCCCAGCTCGGCGCCTTAGAAAAGCCCTACGAAGTGTTTGATTTCAAGATTTCCTTACCGCTTTAATAAACTGTTTCAACAAAGCTGGGTTAGGTATTCTTACAGAGACCATATAAATAGAAAGCACGCCTGGGAGCAGAAAAATAAATTCGGCACTTGTTCCATTCAAAGCAACGATGCAGCATTTGTTCAGTCTTTGTTGAGTGCAGCCAGGGATACATCCAAGGCATGCAGTTACCCTTTCTTCACATTTCTCTAACACAAATTCAGCTTAATGCCACTGAGCAAGCTGAGCAAAACAAGGTTTATGGGGGCACAAACACTATTTATGTGCTTTACATCCCTGCAGATCATACATGTACTAGATCAAACACTGTAAACTTTTGTTTTTCTTGCTTTACAGACAACATTAAATGCTGTAGAAAGACATATTTGATCCTGTCCCCTTCACTAAAAAGGGAAGGAACGTCAAAAAAACAGGTGTTCAGCCTATAAAATCGAGTTCCTAAATGTCAGTCTAAGGAAAATATTAGCAAATAAGACCTTTATGTTTACTTCAATGGGGCAGTTTACAACTGAAAATCTTGCATGTGCCTAGGAATTTGCAGACTGTGGTTTTAGTTTCTTTTCATCCTCTATAAAACACTTCCATGACATGCAACACAACCTTTTGTCAATATTTGCAGTGTTACGCAAGATACATTCACAAAAGCAATAAAAATAGGCGAACTATTGTGTATTCTCTTGGAGACCCCTCTAACAGGTACAACCACTAACATGACACATGCCCTGACAGAAGTGCAGAAGGCACACACTGCCTTAAAAAAGGAAGCAAACCAGAAGCAACCAGGTTGGCTGGTTTATTGCACTATAATTAGTTACCACAGCTAAACAAATATTTGAACCCAGCCTCAATAAAGACACTTGGGCTTCATATATCTCTTTTTGGTTCATTGGTTTATTTACTTTTTTGCAAGAAAAACTGATGAGCTGAAGTCAGATACTGGAACTGATTATGAACATGAAAAATAGCCATTTTAACTACCAAGGAGAGAAACAGAAGGAAGGTCACTGCTCTAGTTTGCATTTGCTTTCAACAGCAAATTGCAGACTAACTATATATATACATATATATACACACACTATTGAGTTTGAAGGTGGTGAAACCATGACCAATTTGCATGAGTGTAAGTATACTACTGATGTAACATTCTAAACCAATGCACAGTCTTTCAGAACTTTCACAAATCCCAAATTTTATCCCACAGTGAGGGCTGCATTGAAAAACACCTTAGAACTGGGTTTTTTAGACATGCTAAGGTGTGGGTTTAGCAGCTACTTCCAGTAACGCCTGCCCTGCAGGAAGCTCTCGTGTCTCCCTCCAGAACGCGCCTGGTGTCCCAGCCTTAGGACACCACCTTGCTCCCCCTGGCTAGTCAGATCTCGTCAGATCCCTCCTAGATGCCCCCTCTTTCCTCTTTCACAGTACATCACTTTTCAGTATTTGCTAGTTTTACTGCTTTCCTGCCAGCCCTCAGCCCTTGCTGTGATAACCTGCACAAACATCAACCCAAAACAGGCTCCCTCTCCACCATCACCCCTTTTCTCCTGCTGAACCTGCCCCGACTGCCCATAAAGCCTTAAACTAACACACTGCCCAACTTCTGGGTCAGAGCACTGCCATATTCCCTGACTCACCTGCAGGACTGTCACACCTCTCTGTTTCAAGAGGGCCTCACACCTTTGTACATTTTGGCTCAGACCAGTAACAACGCCACTGACGGGCAGGAAATGGTTCTTACCTCTTTCCACAAGGCTTCTCTCCAGCTGGTGAGCCTCTTGTGCTGTGCCCTGACCCTGGAAATAGTGGGACTAGTTGAAGGATCTTGCTACAGAGATTATGCCAGTAGAAGGTGGCAGGCTGAAACAGCAACTCAGTATTTTGCTTTTTTTACTTTCTCCTGACAGGAAAGCAAGTCTAAATGCTCTTGTTAAAAACAAACGAGAGCAACTGAAATAATTTTACATAAAATTAGCTGTTACAGTAGAGCAGAAAATACTGCTTAAAAGAAAACAGTACTCAAAAATCTTGGCCAAGTTCATTACAGTAAGATTTTAAACATAGCTGACTTGATCTTTTCTTTACCTATGTAACAAAATTCATACGGCTGCTCAATATTTTCAACTATCTGAAGACTTTCATCTGCCCTTTCTCTTGATATACAACAATAAATCCAATAGTAGCAAGATCCCTCCAACAACAGAGCAATTATTACGAGGCATTATTTTTCATGCCACATAGTCCCCACATATTTAATAGGACTATATGTTACGAATGGTGCAACTGCCAAACTGATATGATATTATCTACTATCAGCACTGCATGTATCTGTGAAGGCAGAATGCCCAGAGATCATTAACACCTCTCAACTGAATTGCCAGTCTTCACATGCCCAATGAGCTGCAGTACTGTCCAATCCCATGTAAAACACTCAGTCTCAACTGAGTATCTTAAAATGACAAAACTACAAACTAGTTAATATTTGTAATTTTGTATTGTTACCTTTACTATCAAACTCAGCTGATAGAAAATGTAAAATTGCATATACTTTCCAAACTGGTGAAAACAACCTTGAGACAAAAAAATTAAATACAAGTAAAAAAGGGCAGCAGTAAAAACTGTCATATTTTAAATAAAAGTTAGTATGAGTGAGGTTCTCAAATGGTCTTAATGCCCTTCTGTGTAGCAAAAATTGAGACAGCACAGCACCTGTAAAAATGTATCTAAAGCTTATTTCAAATCCATTATCAATTAACAGGTACCACTTTTAGATATCATCACATTAAAGATTTCCTGGGAAGATAAAAATCAATTTTTCTTATGAAAGATAAGCAAAAGAGGCTTTCATCAGTAACCAAATTTCTTCAAAATGTCTATTAGTTTGTTCCATCTTTGGACAACTTCATGTCACGAGCTGTGGCAAATGTTCGGACCTCCAAAGGTTGCTTCATCCTAAGAGACTTTCAGACACCCCTGTTTGTTTCAGAGACTTACTCCCTACTTTGAACCTCTCCGCAACAGAACTCACAACTTTGCAGGCCATTTGAAAGGTTCAGCTGGTAAATATACCAAGGCCCTTTCGCATCCTTAATTTGTAGTGAAGTTTCCCTCCTGTAGATTTGAGGCTAGTGAAAGGAAAACAGCCTAAATTCCTGCTTCAAACTGAACAGTGACAGTGGTAAAATGGCTATCCAGAACGTGTCCTCTAGGACACTACCTGGAGCAAGAGGACTATATAATGTCTTGGGTATCTTCTGTCTCTCTAGCTGTGCCATTGCCAGGGTGAAAACCACCACCACATAAAGGTGCAGTGTCAGGCACGTGGTGCAGAGTTGCCTTCAGCAGAGTGATTTGAACAGAATCAGGTTCAAGTCCTGTTAGAGCTCCATCGGGGAGCACTGCAACACTGCCTGCTCAGCCCAGCAAAACCTCCCAGCTATCAAGTGAACCTAAGTCAAGGAGCCTTCAACAAAAGGGCAATAGGTGGACATTATAGCCAGGTAGATGCTGATGAAACTAAACTCCCTCAGTGAGAACAAAGTGTAGAATACCAGTGACTGAGGCACAAACTTCTGCCCAGAGTGCCAGACTGAAACCCTTTCTGCTTGGCCGTGGAGAGAGAACCTTCTTGCTAATGAGCATCTCCTTTAGCAGTGACTTTGTGATGACAGAGGAAAATCACAAGCTGAACACAGGTGTTAAAGCAAAGCAATTGTTGCACATATCCTGTAACTGCAGGATCTTACCTTACAGCAGGAGGAGGAGTGGAGGGAGTCTCGTCGAGGAACTTTATATTGGAGTTTTGGCACTACAGCCTGGCATATTACTAGAAATCAGCAGACAGACTTGCTTCTGCACTTCATTTAAGGATTCACATTAAAGAAGGTTCAGGAGAATTGGAAAGATACCCAGAGAAAAAAAAAAAGGCCAAGATGTAGCACAGGTTGAAGGGCAGAATGTAAAAGAAGAACAAGAAAAATGGCACGTTAAGCTAGGGCTGACAAGTAAATGAGATAGAGTCTGAAGACAGCTAGAGTAGATGCTCCAGCTCAGGGTACATGATTGAAGGAAACTGAGGAAATGGTGTATGATTTGACCTTCTGTGTATCAGCACAAGAAAGTAAATTATAGTTCTTCATCCCTCTTTCAATGATATTAAATCTATAAACATTTCTTATGTCCAGTGTCTGTGGAATACAAATCACCCACAGCTTGAACTTGATATTATTCTGAAATTAAAATGTTTAATCATTTTACATGTTGGAAGCTGATTTACACATAATCCTGAGAAAATTACAATAATTTAATATTGGTAATAAGCAAATATATAAGAATAATTAACTACACATTTCTTTAATTACAATTTATTTGTTTAAAAAATACAAAAGTAATTTATAGCTTCAAAAATAGACTTTTTACTCTCTTTTAGCTAATAATAACAGGATTTAACAATGGCCTTGAAAATACTAACAGTACAGATTTTTACAAGTTAGATAGCATACCTGGAACTAGTTTTAAGGTATCTGTGCTGGCCACACCAGATAAGATTGCTTTTGGTCTTTATAAAATTTTTAAAAATTTAGCTACAAGCTAGCTACAAAGTATCAGCTACAAAAATCCTGGATTTTTTTTAATGGAGTGTTGAAAGCCTATTTGCTTTTGCATTTCATCTTAATCGAGTGCACAAAAAATGTGATCACAGCGCCCAGCATCAACCAAAAGGCAGTAACAGGCTACTACCAAAACAACGTCCCGGTACGCAATTGAGTTCCTCACAACCCAAACCCACCAATCATTTTGTTTCTTAGCAATGCCTAGGGGAGTAAATGTGCCTTTCATCCTTCCCTGATGATTAACATACTGAAGATTTTAAAGATCTGAAGCGAGGCGAGTTGCTCAGTAGAAAACCCATCACATTTAAAACAGCCCACGTGCAGTACATGGTAGGATTTGAGCAGCTGGGCCACCCAAAGGAGGTCACTGAAGGGACACAAATGCTGCAGCTGGACCACAGCTGCCACAGGGATGATGGGAACGTTCATTACAGTATGGTAAGTAATCCAGCAGCAGGGGGGATAACTGAAATACCACACAACTTATAATACACCGTCACAAATTTCAGTTATGGTTTTTTACTGTCCTGTTCATGTCAAGATGTTATAAAATATAAACTATCTTAATTATTCTAAAATTAAAATGCCAATTTCTACCAGTGTGGTGAGTTTTTCATTGCTTGCAGCCATGCATCCATAGCTGGTCTGTATTCCTCTGAATCCTTTTGGGGCTCAAACACTGCTTCTATTCGCCTTAGCTTCTTTAGTTGTTCTTTGTCAGTCCAAAATCCTATAAACAGAAAATTCATTCTCCAGCTCAACTGCAAATATGTTATTTTTGAGTTGTTTTAATCTATTTCCAAGAGATCCAAAGCAGAAACACAGTAAGAAATAATGACAGCTTTTCTTTTCTCTACCAACAACTTTCTCAGAGGGAAGCATATTTTTAACATTGTGAAAATCTTTTCCGATAGGATCCACTTGTTTGGAATCCTGACAACAGCGCATCTGCTTAACTGGGACGGTTTCCAAGGAACAGCTCTGGTACACTGAAGTTCCCTTAGGTTTCATCCACAAAGTGCTTTTCGTTGCAGGTCCTTCTCAGTGAAGAAGGGCCACAGAAACCAAGACTTAGCTGCTTTCCTACTGTCTTAAAAAATTGTATAAATGGCAAGAAACAGCTGGTGTTACAGATTCCTATTAATTCATGTTATTAAATCATTCTTGTCTGTCAAGGGTCTCAAATTTCTTGCACTTTTAATTGCTGAATAAGTCTTATCCAAGCATATAGTTTTTACCTTCATTTGTGTTATTTACATATCAAAGCACTTTAACAAAAACATGTTTTGTAGGTGCATATTAAGCAAAACCATCAACAGTTTGTAGCTTTCAGTCTGGTTAACAATATGAAACAATTCTGAGTCGAGGTGTTTTTCCTGTTAATAACTTATTTTGTACTCCCATTCCTGTGAAAGCCTCGAAGGATACTATGTTCACAGAACAGAGGACACAGCTTCAGTGGGAATGACAGGGCTGTAGGTGAGTGCAGTGGCTCCCTGGCCACACAGTCCACCCCCAGCCAGCACCAGCATGGGCATGGACATGGAGTGCCTGGGTCAAGGAAGAGGAGGCAGCAAAGACAGGATTCACCTTTCTTCTGTAGTAATACATCCTTCTAATTGTACTGTACAGAGAAGCATAAACACTGTTTACCTTAGATTACCACAAAAATGGCTAAAGTAATCCTTTGGGGGGGTTTTGTAATTATTTGAAGTTATGCCCTTTTCTTGTCTGATCTCTTTTCTATTGTATTTACAACATGCATTATAAAGGAGAAAAAAAAGCCTTTTTAATGTCTACGTACCTGAAGCAAGGCCTGCTAGAAAAGCTGCGCCAAGACTAGACATATCTACACTTGCAGGTTTTTCTATTTTCTTATTAATTAAATCTGATGTCATCTGCATGACAAAACTATTATTACTGACACCTCCATCAGCTCTATAGGGAGAAGGGAAGAAGTAGTTAAAAAAAATGTGTTAAGTACTTATTGCCAACATTTCAGAAAACAACTTTTGGTATTTCACACTTATGCATAAATCTTCCTGTCACTCATGCACAAATGCATTTCCAATGTATGGGTAAATTCAGAGGCCAGAAAAAGGTGCCAAAAAAAAAAAAAGAAAAAAAAGAACATTTATAAACTGGGGGAGAAATGGTAGACAGACAGGGACATAAGACACTACCAAAAGCTCTGACAGTTCTGTCTTTTAGAACTATATATCATCTTGGCTGAAATGTTAGGGTTTATAACAGAACCTTTACATAGTTACCACCACAATACCACAACAGTCAAAACCATTACACTAAACAAACTCTTTCAGGTGTTCTCAGATCTGGAAAAGTACCTTTTTCCTTACTACCAAATCTTTGTATTAGTTAGCTAAAATACCGTCACAGTTGCTTCTCTCTAAGAGGAAATTCAGAATGAGGCTTCCATCTATTTGCCTAATCTGAGACCAATTTAATGGAGAAAACTAGAACTTATCAGTGCTGATCTTTAATCATCCGAGCTTTGAAAGTAATTACTCTTGCAAACAAAAGAACTGTAACAAAAAGCAATCTTGGAAATGTCCTAGGTAGGTAGGTTCATTATGCTCTTGTACTCCAATACCAGCCATGTATGGAGCTGTTGCTCTATCAAGTGTGGTGCAGAGAAGACATCTAGTGTTTATTGCTATAGACAGTGCTGAGTAATAAAACTCATCAGTTATAGGACAGGTGGACCTAAAGCTGAGGGTTCTTTCTCTGTGCTTTCCTTGATGGTGTTGACACAAGCAAAGAGAAGTAATAGGAATCTAGAGGACTAATGAAAATAACACCCAGAGACCAGGAAGGAACAAGGAATACAGGACAACAGCTAAAAAAGGAATGAATGAATTTATGGAGTAAAAACAACAACAAAAAATCATGGGTAATTGACAGATGCAAAAGATGGGAGGACATAAGGATGGTAGAGCAGTTTACAACCCTACTGAGAGCCCCACTGAGTGTGTGTCATTATCTTTTAACGTTTAATCCACAAGCTGAATTGCTACTGATGCTAGTTAAGTAATACAGACACTATATAAAACTGCAATTTTATACCAATGAATAAAATAGAACATGATCATACAATTTAAAGTTTACATTACAATGTAAATGGAATCAGAATTCTAATTCTTCCTAGGATGTATTTCCACACGTCCCATATTTTAAGAGTTTTTTAAGAATTTGCACTCTTAATGTGACTTTTCAAATTTTGGATGCAATTTTCTATGTAAAAAAGCTTCCTAAGTAATCAAAGTTCTGATACTTTTCATCTTTTCCTCTTCATTAACCCCCTAACCCTGGCTGTTTCTTCACCTTTGCCTACTCTCTCCCAATACATGATGGAAAGCAGAAACTTTTACCTCCTCCCACTTTGTACTCTCACTTTTCTTCCACTGAGAGTCTGATTTCTGTCTACATGCCTGCCAGTCTATTCTTCCTTAGCAGAGGCACAGGAGGGATGGGAACACTGGCCTCTGCTCCTGACTGCAGTGCCATGCTGACCCCTGGCTGCCCGAGGGAGGAATTCTGCTGGAGAGCTTTCTGAGCCTCAGAGGGCTGGAGCTTCTGACAACCGGTGTGTTCAAAGCAAGTCCCTACCAAAATGGGAAACATGGTCTTCCAGCAATGGTTAATTCAGCTAAATTTTTCCCAAATGTTGTGCAAGCATATTCTAGGGATTACAGTAACCTCACTAAATTTGATCTGGTTCTTCAAAGATTAAAGCAAAACCAATGTCTTAGCACTTTAATTGTAAAACTATTCTCCCTCTTTCCCTCACAAATAGAACCAGTTTTCATCAATGTCTTAAAAAAATAGTCTGTGAAATACCCAGCACAGAAGATGTCTGAAAGAATGATGACAAAGGGTAGAATGACCTTTGTGGTAGGCATTGCTATATGCACTCTAGTGCTACCTGAAAACATGGATTTGCCTTCTTTTTAATAATTAGAGAAGTTCACTACTCCCCTACTAACAATCACCAATGCCAATAGCTGTGGGTAGACTCCACTGCTGCTTAAGTTACATTAACATCTGACTTGGAAATCATCTACTTCTAAACAGCAGAATTTTTACAGTAAGATAAAATACATAATAAAGCTCACACCTGTTTAAAATCTAACTTTCATATATCAAATTTAAAAGTTACAAGGAACTTACCGAATACTTCGAAGAGGAATGCGCACCTTCTTCACAATGATATCATAAAGCAGTTTGTTTCTTTAAAAAAATATTTAGTTGAATTAAGCATTATATATACCATACAGTGTTTTCAGTATCTACATAGTCAGAAAATAAATGCAAGGCAAGAAAAGCCTCAGTTCTGTCGGAACTGCTGCAATAGTTAAAAAGTTTCTAGAATGCATAAATGAAAAACCCAAACAGAGACTGAAACTGGTCTTTGGTCTTTGTCATCGTTACAAAGGCACAAGTACGGCTAAATCATGGCCCATTCTGTAGTAAGTCACTGTAGAGGTTCATTTTTCCCACTGAAAGTTACTGAGAGGTTTCTAGAGATGCAACTGTTGATGTAACAAGTGGCTTAGAATGAGGAAGAGAGGCCAACAGAGTGCTAATTGGAGTTTATCCAGCTGTTCTGTAATATCTGAAGTCTTCAAGTTTGACTTTTTCCTGAAACCATTTCATTTAATGGGAGAAAATCTAAACACAAAAGATCTCTACTTTTTTCTAGTTATCTGTATGCAGTATTTGAATGAGATGATATTCTTAACATCCCTTACCATTCTTTTCAAGAGATCCATGTGTCAGTTCAGAAATTACTGCATCTCATGTTCATGCTTACAGTGCAGAAGGGAAATGCATTAGAAACCAGTTGCAGCAATTCAGAATGCTGCCCTCCTCCAGACAACCTTTTGGAGCTCTTTGCAGGAGATTTTTATACCCAAAGCAAAGCTGTTGACTACATGGAAGGAATCACATCAGTGCTCCCTAACAGGCCACAGTGCAGCGAGAGCCAGGCTCAATCCATACTCAACTCCAGTTTGAGGCGTTTTGGGGAGCTGGCAAAGCAGTGAGCTACTGAGGTGGTATCAGCAGTGACCAGCAGTGGTATCTTTAGCCTTCACAGATCTGGAAGCTGCTGTCTATTCATATCTTTAAAGGTGTTTAAGAGGCCTGTTACTTTGTTTCATAAAACACCAAAATTTCAAACTTTAAACAAAAGCTAACATAAAACTTCCAGCTTCAGGGATACTTTAAACACAGCTGGAGAGGACTACAGCTTCTGACAAAACACTGTCAAGAGAGCGAGGACAAACTTTAAATAGAAAACACTTTTAGAACGTGCAGAAAACAACATTATTTAAGAATCTCTATATGGTTACTTAATGACAAAAACTCTGAACTAACAAATATACACAAGGTTTTTTGTAAAGTATTAAAAAAAAAGGAAGCAGCTAAAACTCCTTTCCAGTGTAACAGCAGTATTATACAAACTGCAAAAGTCCATGTATCCATTTAAATATAAGCCAGATAATTTAGCAAACAGTACCTGAAAGCTACAGATTCCAGTATAGCTCGAACAAGATGGTTTCTGCTAGTGGAAGGTTTCAGCCCCATGAAAGAGGCACATAAATATGGGTCATCCCCAGAAACCTGCAGAAAAGACGTCACCATGAGTTCAGTGAATTGTATTTGCAGACTTTCGTGAAAGAAGGTAAAGAGTAAGAAAAAAATAACTTACGACAATTACAGGCAGCATAGCGAAAGAAGAAAATTGAGAAGAATACGTAAGAGGTATATAATGTTATTTTAGCTAACTCAGTGAACAGTTTAAATTGCTTATTTCAACAGCAAAACATTTAAGTGACTTCTTCCAAATCAGACAAACTAAAAAAAGACTAATCCACATAATCTCCCTTTAAAATACATTTAAAGTGTACACTAAGTGTCTAGGACAGGGCATACTGATATTACTGATATTGCTGTTCTCTAACAAGATTTCACACACACCCCTTCCTGAACTACTCAAAGAAAGATGAATTGACTTTCAAAAGTAATACTGAAAAGGACAATTATACTTTTTATTGATGTATACTACAGCCTGTTACCAGTGACACTGAAGGAAGCTGGGCTATCTGGAGAAGAAATTAAATTCTTCTTTGCTTTGTTCCATTAACATACAGAATTTAGACAAAGGTAAGGTTAAAGATCTCAAGTTTCTTCATAAAAAACTACCAGTCCTGGGAATGATCAAACTGAATATGGTAGACAAATGAAGATTAAAACACCCTCAAACTTTCAGAAACACACTGAGAGATGAGCTCATATCACTGAAGCCAAACAGTTATTAAGATTCCTAAGAGAGAAGTCTATTATACTGAGTTTGATCATTCCCAGAAGTGCTTAAGTATTATCTTTGTTTTTCATAACACCAGGACTTGCAATCTTGCTAATATTTTGATACTTTAAAATATTCTGATGAATTACAACCTACACCTTGAAAAAAGGCAGATTAAAACGATTTTAGAACCATGCTTAGAAGTATTGTCTCAATGAAAGCTCTGCACACTTCATACCAGAAAAGCTAGGACATTGGTTTGTGTCTCTGCAGGCATTGCCTGTGTTACTGGGGGAAATAATTTAGTTCACCTGTCCTTCACTAATTTTCCTGTTTGGTAGGGTTTTTCTCAAGGGGGGAAATGGCATTTAACCATTCTGATATGACAATGGTCTTCATGTATCATGATGAGCAACAGACAATAGGAACCTCAGCAGTACAGAATAAATACTGTGATAAGATGTAAATTATTACCTTAAAAAAAGTAAAAATGATTTTTAATTGGGTTATTAAAATATATTCTTGATTATATTATTAATAATAATTTTACCTGCAAACCTGGAATGAAACAAACACCTTGAGAATCAGCAATACTCTGTGCCATTTCTGCTGTTTCATCTACATTGGTGAAAAGTTCTGTAAAGATACATGGATTGTATGATGTTATTATTTCCTTCTATTTCTTAATTCTTCTTCATTTTGTCTCACTAAGAGAAAAAAATCTAGAGTCAGACTACTCCTTCTGTAAAATTTTCAAACTACATGTTCTACGGGAAACAATCACTTCTCTACTTCATGTCCATCAGTCACATTAATAATCCCAAACTATTCAGATGAAGGCTAAACTCAAAAGGATCCTCTCCCATCTGTTGTGCTGCAGCCTTTTAATCTTCACATCCTGTAAAAGGTCGTTTGCTTTCCAAATAGACGTAAATCGGAATTAAGAATGATAATGGCACCCAAACAGTGCTAAAACCTTTGATTCATAAAACATAACATATTTTTTCCCCCCAAAGATGTTGTTACTGTCAACCCAACCACCAAACGACTGCAGAGAAAGTCCTTGATACCCATATTATATCAGCACCCTTAGATCTTTATAAGTGACTAACACATAAGTAAGGTAATCACCTCTTATCACAACAATGCCTCTTGGATAGACACTGCTTTTATTCTCTGTCCACCCAGATGTCTCCTTTCATAACTCTACAGACATTCCTCTTTAGCTTGTTCCTCACCCACATGCGACTCTCGTACTAACATCCATCTTCCACAGTCGTAACTAACGATGTCCTTATGTGGCCACATAACATGATTTTACAGAAGACTAGAGGTCTCCTGTACTTGAGAGCTATTGCTTTTTCTTGTCTAAAAAAGTGAATTCTCCTATTAAAGGTAAATTAGGCTAATCTAGCTCAACTTACCTTTGAAACTCCTTATCAGGAGTTTCAATTTACCTTTGTAACCTTTATGAATTTGTGGGAAAACTTTGGATTCTACTCTGCTCAGACTAATAAACCTAAATCACATTTTTTCACTCTTGTTGTCTTTCCTATTACTGAATTATGCATATAGCACCTCTGCGCCAGGACAGAAAATCAAAAATTAAGTAAGACTGACTTCATGTTGAAATTCCACATACTATTTCTTCTTCAAAATTCTTAGAAGTTATATGGTTCCACTAAAACAAGTCCACTAAACTAAGTTTGCCTTGCTGCAGAAATTAGTGCTTCCAAACCCTTACCACTATTAAGTCTCATCTTCATCCATGTTGAGCCTCACCATCCTTTCTGAGGCCATTAGCTTACCTTGTGTTTTGACCCAATTCCTTCTGTAAAGTTTTTCCATTCTCTAAAGCTGATAAAAGTTTCTGAATTCTGCTTCTCTGCAATAATATTTTCAGAAAATAAAGGCCTTACTTGTTACAGAGTTTAAAGCAGCTTGCCTTTTATCTCATTTCTAAAACTTCTCCCCCTTTTTTTTCCTATGGTAACAACTGTAGGCCATGACCATTTTACTACTGACTAGCTAAAAATCCTTTATATTTCTGCATATACCAATGATATCCATTTTAAGCACAGCTAAGTTCCATATGGATAACTATCCATTTTAATTATGGAATCTGAAGTAGCAAGCTTATATATGCAGCACTGACACTTGAGTCTGCAGCACTGCAGTGTGTATTGAACTGAGTCATTTCCTCCAAAGCCTAGTGGCTGTTACTCTCTAGGCTTTGTCAAATGTTGGATGATGAAGATGTGAGGACCAGTCGGAGCCATACTTAACTGTTAGGGGCACACACCAGAGCACATATGTGTACATATGCACTTAAAGCTGACAGCTTCAAGAAATGTGGAATTTTGTGGTGAGCTACACTTAAGGAAAACCCTTCCCAGACAGTCCAAAGTTTGAGACACTAATCACTTTCTTCTCATCCTAGTAAAAATGTACTAGATTTCTAAGTTAGCCAAGTAAATTTAGAAGTTCTGTTTAGAACACTGAGAACAGTTGTCCTATAAACAATCAGTGGGTTTGAACATCAGCTACTACAGAGGTAGTATTTTCTTAGTCTGTCAATAAACTGGAATGCAAAACCTTTCATTACAAAATAATAACAACAGCCAAAAGGCACATTACTTCCATGTGAAGCTACATAATGTTACTTGAAAAGTTCTTCATGTTATTTTCATATAAATCAAACCTGTTATTAGGTATGAGATGTAGAGCTCAAGACCTCTCGAAAGCAAGTGAGGAGTAAAATGCTTCAGGAAAATAAACCTAGTTAGGCAGAACAGTCTGAGGCAAAGGCTGAAGAGGAGATGATTGTGCAAACCAAACTCCCTGCATCAAACACACTCAGCAGAGCACCTACTAACCTTTCTGCTGTCTAAAGCATGTAGACTAGTTTCTTCAATTATGAATAATAAAATCAAATCCAGTAACAAAACTATGAACCCATAAAACAGCTTCTTAAGCAGTTATATATTTCGCCCTCTATAAAATGTAAGACCTTACCTATATCCTGGGCCCATGTTATGGCAGTGCCGATTTCTGATATAGAGCCTTCAGTTAAGTAAACAACTTCCTCCCCAATCTTCCAACCAATCAGTGGGTAAAGACCTTAATTATTTTCCATGAAAGAAAACATTCAGTTAAATTAAATGTTTCCAGAAAAACATATACAAGTATTCCCTACAATAAACCCACCTAAAAAATATACAAACTTTATTCAGTTCCTTTCTAGAATTCAAGCTAAAAACAGTCACTGATAGAGGTTAAATGTGTTGTTTCAAACTCTAGTGATGGGATTACAAGAGAACTGAACAACAGGTTGTTAGACCAAAGTTAACTTAAAAAACTGCTATCAAATTACAAAAAAGCCACCTTTAAACTGAAGATCTATCTGCATCTACTTTTATTTTTTATGTAAGAGATTGTGCATACCTAAAAATTTATTAATGTTTTTCTATTTAAGCCCATCCAGCTTTCCCCAAGAGTTTCTAAAAAGTAAGAGTGTTTTTCCCCAAACCATAAAACATGAAGGCTGGGCTTTCAGATGGGAAACACAAAACTGAAACAGACATATACACGCAAAAAAGCAACACAAACTTAGAGCACAGATCTTATTCACAGACGAGGATGAAAGTGATGAACTTTTAAATTTCCTGTTTAATATGCAATGCTTCCTCACATAGAAAACAAAAAAGAAAAGTCTCACCTGCACTGCACCTAGAGAAATGGCTTTTCAGGTCACTAGGTAAGAACCCAAGTAGTCAGTGGTCACTGCAACAACTTCACCCCATCAAGCACAGTAACTGCTGGAGTGAAGAAAGCACCCAGACTTTATGGAACCCTGCTCAAGACTCAGAGATCATGGGTAATGCAACAAAGGTAAACGAGTCCCAGTTTACCTTTACAAGGACCAGAAAAACATCAGAAGGGTCTAGGGGTTCTCTCTGCATTCTCAAAGTGCCTTTGCTGATACATATGTTTCTCACAGAATCATCTCCAGTTTGCTTGCCTGTGTCCAAATGAGTTATGTGGTAGTACCAGTGCGGTTGCAGAAACTTGTGTTAGTGCTGGAGGCACTCTGGTGCTTACAATATAAAACAATCAGCAGCACTGATTAAAGTCTGTATTTGTCTCTTGAAAGGGGAATGTAATATATATAACTCCAGATCATCCGTGCAGGTGTCCCTTGTAATCTTTATTTTTTACCAAAGAAACAGCCACAAAGAAAAAGGCCCAAAAAATTAATTGAGCCAAAGATCCTCAAGAACAGCAGCTAATTAGGGACAGAGACATTCATCACGTGGCCTTCCTAAAGATGCTCACACCGGAGTCTCCAGTAGTGTAACATAATCCTACCTCTAGGGAATGGATCTCTATGACTTGGCATGACCAGAGGTACTAAGAACCCTCAGACTACCAGAGGTAGCTTTTAAACCTATACAACATGATTCCATCATTGAACTGTGAGACGGGCTGCTCTTGAAGGAGCTACTTTATTTTTCTTTTTTTCAAACTGTTATATGTAAGAGCTAAATGTAGACCAGAAACTAGAACAGCAGCTAATGAACAGCTTGCATAAGGATGCTGTAGGGATTCATCTTGCAGTCTTAAATACATATGTCAGCCTTAAAGATTGAACACATTACATTTCATGCCCAGGGCACTGAGAAAGCCAGGCACTTAACTTGACCCACTAACCATACCCCATGACAGCCAAAGAACATAGGGTAAATCATTTTAACGTAAGTAACAGCCTAAAGCAGTAAAAGTTTCACAGCACTGCCTTAGAAGATTTTAATTCCTATCAGAACACAACAGCTAAATTGAAAAACCTTACAGTATGTTTTTTGCTATTACATGTTAACAGACTACGTATGTATGATTTCCTAAGTAAAAAATATCATCATAATGACATGATTAATTAGCATAAAAAGCATTTGCATTCATAGGGAATTCAGTGTCTGTGCTATTCAGTTCTGACATATCTCATGTATTTGCCAAGGTCCTTCAAGACTTGAGCTGGTAAAATTCTCTTTAGCACACTGCTGTGCTCCTTCCCAGCCCCACCCCATTTTAAGCAGTAGACTTCCTGAAATTAGTAACTCTTTAAAAATACAACAGACAGAGAGAGACTGTGTAGGCAAATTTACTTCAGTATCATCTTCAGTGTTGCTTGCTTGACAAAAAGCTATCCCTGACAAATTAACAAGCTTGACAGACCACAGATGTTCAGAATGATGAAGTTTTAAACACTAGAAACACACTGGGGAGTCCATTTCTAGTATTTTAAAAGAAAACTCATAACTTCTAATCCTGCATTATCTCATTGTGGGTGCTTCAATGCATAAAGGCTCAAGGGGAGGAACTCGCAGTGATCCACTGCAACATTTTGGTGTGAGAAGCCAGAGGACCAATCCCTTTTTTCTCCAATCATGTGCTGTACAATACTGCTATGAAGAACGGGTGAAGGAAAAAACAAAACAGGAGGGATGCAGGTAGCAGACATAATTACTAATGATGCTGCTTCCTGAGAAGCTTACTTTAGGATAACCAAAATTTACATTGCTAATTAAAATTTTCCACAGTCTTCTCTTCTGAAAGAACTCCCAAGCTGTTTTTCTACACCAACAGACAGAAGGAAAAGCACAGCCCTGTTTTCTTCCTTTGTGTACCCTCAGCATTAACAGCTATCAAGGAACAGCCGAAAGAATAAAATCCTCTAACACCAAAACTTCACTGTCTTACTTCCCCGTGATGCAAAGAGATGCTCTCCAGTATTCACATTCCAGAAACCACCTGTTCCCATTGTCAGTTTAACATCTCCTGGGTGAAAGCAGCATTCTCCAAACATAGCTGACTGCTGATCAGCTACCTGTCAATCCAACAAGAACAATGGGACAAAAGTTAGCTATTGACTACCAACCTGCAATGCTGTTGAGTTTGAAAATATCATTGCAAACACTTTGGAGTTCTGTATACAGGTACCACTCAGGAACTGAGCATTCAGAGAGGACTCATATACAATTTCTTAAGTATTTGCAGGCCATTACAACAGTCAGACTTATCACTGGCATCAAATTACACCACGTTTGGACACAACATGAATGTCTGTAGTACTGCTTGCAACACTGAAAAACATTATGGAAACAAAAGAAGTATTTTGTGGTTTAATATTTAACAAGGATAAATGGGGTATTTGCAATCCCAGGGAGCAGAATAGAGTAGCTTAACCTGAATCCCTCTTTCTGCAAACAGAAAGTTGAAGTTTCGAGGTCTTGCCTTTCTTTTTCCTTGATACCCCCTCCTGTACCAAATCATTCCATGCTCCATTTTTCAGCGATGATGATGGTTATTAAATGTATTTACTTATGTTTTTGCCTTGGTGAAACAGTAAATTTACAGCTAGATTTAGTCCTCAGTTCTTTGAAAAGAGACAAATTCATGTTAGCTAGGGGATAGTTTTTTCATTTAGCTCAATTCAAACAGATTTTGCTCCAAGACATCACTTTAAATTTTCTTATCCAAATTCTAACTACTGAGGAAAGAACATGTTATTTGCCATTTTTAGTGAAAAATAAAAAAGGGATAAAAGGTACCATAAGTGGATCTATTAACAAATACTCTTAGAGTTGTTCAGTCTTACTGAAGTCAAGCCAGAATGGACTCTGTTGCATAACTTTATACAGAACAACTGATTTTAAGCCAGACACACACACTACCAGGGGCTTAGAGTCCTACATTCAGTACTTAATCATTTGGTCACACAACCTTAATGGACCTCAGCCTCTAAAAATCCCTTCTTGTTCCTTTCTCCTAAAGTTGTAAAATGGGTTTTTGGAGAAAAATTCAACAATCAATTCTACTGTAGTTAAGTCACAGAGAATGAATAGAGAATACTTATGAAACAAGCAAGTGCTAAATCAAAGCCAGATAAAGAGAGTATAAACACAGATTTAATAAAATATTTTCACTCACCACTGCCATTATTGGAATAGGTACCCCAAATATTTCAGAGTCAGTTGATCCAAAGTTGAAGCTTAAAACAAATCACAATATTAAAATGACCTTTTTGTTAAAATGAAATCTAGATACATACAGCCAGGGTCTGGATCACACCTAAAAGGTAATGCTATTGATTTATTTTAAAGAAAACATTAAAATTATCATTTTAAGAAACATAGTAAAAAAGCTTTGGACTTCATACATTTTTATATAAGGTATAACTGCATATAAAAAGATTTTTTTTGTGTATCTGTGTATTATTTGGCCTGTGCAGAGTATTTAGTATTTATTAATTTATCATAATTGATTTAGCAATTAATTTAACAGTTATCATATTCTTTTATTTATGACCTCATAGTTACCTTGTGTCTTTCACTGGTGGATAAATAGACATTGGAATAGAAAGTAGATTACACAAAGTGGGATTCCAACATTTCTGAAATGAATTGGAAAAAGTAAAAACATTAGCAACCCTCTGAGAAGCACAATAAATAGCAACAACATTCTTTGGGAACAGCACATACCGTAAAGGGTTCAAAAATGCCTGTAGAACTGGCATTTGAGTAATCTGTAGCATACACAGAACCTAGCATGAAAAGAAATAGAGCAAAGTAAGATTTTTAGACAATCAAATATTTAAAAGTTTTCTTTAAACATCTCATTGTTTCCCATGAAATGAACCAAGTGTGTATGAGCAAAATCACAATGATTACAATGAGCACAGAGATTTTACCTGCTGCTCACTATAGTGTGCACACATTTCCTCTCATGACTTTATTTCCTCTCATGAGCCTGTCTAGAACAGCCAACAGTACCACACCAACTGCATCACCCAATCACAATCTGACTCCTCAAGTGTTAGTCCTCAGGACAGAAACTTGTAATTCTTCCACATTTGTAACAATTCTTTGTTCTTTTGCTTTCACAGGTACTTTTCATCAATCAACACCAATTAGCTCTGTTAGTCCTCTATAAATCTTATACTCTTAGAAGGCTGATTACACTGAATAAATACTTCCCTTCCAGGCAGCCCCAAAGAATAATTAATTCAGGAGTTCTTTTTGTAACAGTAAATACATTATAATTTTTATCGAATATACAAAAGCATGAATTGCAAAAAAAGTATCTGAATTCTAGGATATATAAATGACAAGTCATGAATATAATTTCTTAGATTCCAGTGTGTTTTGTTAATATTTAAGAGGAACTGTAATGTTCACCTTTAGTCAATCTATACAGTAACCACGTGTCAACCGTTCCAAAGCAGCAGTTGTTTTTTTTGGCAGCTTCTTCAGCCTGGGAGAAAATATACATGCAAAGAAAAAGTATTTACAACTGGGTACAATAAGAGAAGCATATTTATTGATTCCTTTTATCATTTTCTTCACGGTTAATAAGAATATCCTCAGAAAATAAGTCTCCGATTGTAAACCTTTCTTCTAAAAAGGCCGAGTTGGCTATTTAACTAATATTATCCTACAAGTTCATGCTCCTAACAGAAAATAGGAACACTTTCTTACAGCTGTTGCTAAGGAAAGAAAAGCAATTAATCTTCTACTGTAGGGTCATCATAGCCTTATGAAAAGAAACTTACAGTCACAATTATAACAGTGGTGAAAGAGTGGTGGATAAAGAAAACAAGGTCCTGCATGGTGATTATTAGAGCAATAACTATAGCAACACATAGCTCAGGGCTCATTAGTGCACTAGATTAATCCAGCACAACTTATTCCACATGCATTTTCCAGTTCACAAAAATGCAAAATGAATTGTCCAGTACGGTATTATTTGTGAAACTGCAAAACACTGGAATAATGCAGAGTGGAAAGAGAAGAGGTCCTCTTGAAAATATATAAAATCATCATGCAAAACCAAAGTGCAAACAGCTTTAAAACAAAGTACAATCACTAATTGTATAAATGTATCAAGTGAAATAAGATGATTTTATTATGTTCCTTATGTACAAAGAAAGCTTTTTACTACTACATATTTCCAGAATGAGAGGAAAAACTTGTATGAACATAAGTCACTATTTAGGTAGACAGGCTTTGAACATTAACACAGAAAAAATTCTTTCTGGTTCTTCTGAGAAGAACGAGCAAGACAAAACTGAAGCAATTACAGCCAATAGTCACAGAATCAGAGAAAGGCCTGGTCTGCAAGCAATGTTAAACAGTTCCAACTCCACTGCCACCAGCAGGGACACCTTCCACTAAACCAGGTCACTCAAAGCCCCATCCAGCCTGGCCCTGAACACCTTCAAGTCACAAGCCATCATTATGACTTAAGAAACCTATTGTTTTTCCCTTTCCAGCTTACCTCATGTATGTTTTTAAAAACCCATGACAACTTCATAGAAATTTGATGTGTTGAAAAAGTAAGAAAACTGGGTGCCAAATATCGATCATTCCCAGTCAAGAAATGAAGCACTGTAAAAATAACGTGGATTACCTGTTTCAAAAGAAAACAGTTACTTAATTTTTAATCTTGCCCTTTAAAGGTTACTGATCAATTATCTTTAAAGGATGACAACACAGATGAAAGCTGCTGACATGAGATTAGATTCAGAAAGCTAATATTCCTTTAAAGGATCCTTCTATAGGATTATGTAAGGATTTTCATTTCAACAGACGGCCTTCCTGCAACACACACTACAGGAAAGAGCAGCTGCTCCAAGCAAGGCTGCTTTAGCACGTTCTGCTGGAGCACTGACAGACACTGACTGCTCTGCACTGCCAACACTGGTCACCTCTATGAGCACAATGCATGATGTGGCTGACAGCATTACATACTGTTGTTCCAGTGCAAGTTCTCCTACAGCTGACAGGCTCAATCATGATTTAATAGATGTACCAAAATTCAATCATGAATCAAGTTTTCACAAAAGAACTAACAGTAAATGGCAAATCCAAGAATTTAATTTCTTGTTGTGACTGTGCTGGCTAGTTTCCACTTAGAGGAAAAGTAACTTCTGTTTTTGCAAATATAGCAATTTATATTTATATTATATTATATTATATATAGCAAACTTATAGCAAATATTTCTCTTCTAAAGGTATGAAGCACAAGCCACAAGCAGCATAAAATGTACCTCCTATAGATAATCTGAGCAAAGGGTACACGAAAAAAACAAGCCAAGAAACCAAAAGTCCAAACCACTTCCAACCCAGACCTACCTACATTCAAACTCTATGCTGTAGCAGTGTTAACATGCAATGTTTTAATGTAACAGACTAAAAAGTAACAAAATGAGCATTAGACCTACAGGTATCTTTTCCCATAATAATTACTTTAGGCTATCAGTATAGAACTTTTTTTCTTGGAACTATCTTCCATGCTAATATTGCTCAGTTAAATGTTTTTAGGCCACGGCACATCACATCACATCACCATGCGAACAGGACACCTGCAGCATTCCATATATTGCCCTTGCCGGTCATAAAAGTTAAACAGCTCTAATATATCCAAGTAGTATCTAGATTAGCACAGTTTTACCTTCAGCAGAAGGGACTTATTCCAGGAATTCACAAGTTCAGTACTTCTTAAGTCTTGCCAACTTATGAAATTATGAAAAGGTTTCCCTGTCCTCCTGAAAAACAGTATTTGAACATTTAAAGCTAGAGAACACAGACTGCCCAAAACATCCGACATCATTCACCATTTCCAATCAGGACAATAAACACTAGGCCAGTGCCTATAATAACTGCATATCCTCCTGGTGGATTTGAGGAATTACTAAAGCAGCACACAGACATTTGGAGTGTCAGACTTCTCACCAGAATTAAAAAATACATATGTCTTCATCTCTTCCAGTGTGCAAAGAACAAAAAGGCCACACACTCACAAACTGTTCTGAACTGCTCTAAGGTGTGGCTGTGCAAACACAAGAGAACATGAGTGACTTGACAGTTTTTACTTTTGAGTTCAACGCTTCTACAGCCTGCTTCCATCCAGTCTATGAATACAAATGAATACAAATTCATTTTAAAGAACACACAACATACATACTTGTGCCATGTAATGAAAGTTCCTCTCTGTGTGGAGATGCCAAGACCAGCAATTTGCCTCATGTGAAGTCCTGCAGCTAAAAACCAAAAATAAATGACAATCACAAGAAAAAACATTTATTCGGAGAAGCAAACAAAAATATATCTTCAATATATCTGTAAAACCGATGGAATAAATAGTTTATGAAAATATAAATCTCTACAAATTGTCCAACCAACTGTTTAGAGCAGTGAAATGTTAGAGAGCTCTGAGTCAGCCAACTGATTCCACAGCAGATAAACAAACCTATGTATTTTCCAAAAGCAGTTGTGGCACACTGACCCTTTCCACCCTCTGAAAGGCCTATTGATATTTCACATGAACAATCCCAGAGACAGGCAGGCAGATTACATATGCCCACATAATCAATTAAAATGTGTATTTCACATGGATGAATGTGAATGAAAGCAACAGCGAAAGTACCTTTATGGACTGAGGGAAAGAATTTCTACAAAGAAACAAAACTAGATTGATCATGCAGGGAGTAAATAGATAAATGTGAATATGCCATGACTTTTTACAACACTTTGATAATAACGTGTCTCACCTTAAATATTTCTTAAGCAATGTTTCAAAATTCCTAAGAATGAATTTGCTTAAACCAGGTACCGCTGAATGCAACAAAGTATACTTTAAAGTCAGAAGTACAAAAATGTACATTTGCGTATACACCAATTTTGATGTTAAACCTTACCTTCAAATAACTGTTACAGAACATTTTTTCTAATATAAGTGTAAATAATTAAATATCTCCACAGCTATTTTCAAAGCAACTCTCGTCAGCTTGCTAATTACCTCTAACCATACTTACAGGAGCAAAATTACATTAAGAAAGTACACATTAAGAATTTCCACTTAAATGACAGACTACCTACCCTATCCTAAGTACCGTTACTCTGAAGGGCTCTCAATACAGCTACTTGAACAAATCACAGTCTGTCGTGCTCATACGTGTTCTCATGTTAACTTTCATGTGCAAAGTTGCTCATTTGTGTGAGCACGCCCTGCAGACTCTACACCCAGCACCCTCTCAGTGGCAATTACAGAAGGGGTTTCACAGAGAAAGGGCACATCCTATGCTGCCCAACTCTACGTGTGCTTGTGCACCTCCCCTTACACTGGGTCCTTGCATTCCTGCCAGCAGTGCTATCAATTCGTCAATCAGCTGAAAATTAAACCAGTGCTTTCGCAAGGCAACCTGCTCCGACTGCCTGCACAAGTGCTGCTGGTAGTGGGAGTGTACGGGAGGAGGACCTGGGAGTGGGTGGCCTGAGAACAGCACTATTTCTTTTTCAGGCAAAGCCATACAAGTACTTCCACAGCTCACTAAGGACTGCTGGCATGTAGACAGTTTACTGATTACTCCTTCCCATCTCCACAACCCACACGGTCCCACCACTTTCCCTGTGTCAGCTATCACACTCTCCAAACACCCACATAAGTGGAGCTAACTTCCATTACAGACAAAAACAAACCGAAAGACAAATATGGATATTTTTCAGTTAAGCTGTCTTTTGGATGGAGTGTCACAGTAAGAGAGAGTTGGGACCGTGCAGCCAAAAGTTTCCACCTTTAGGTAGTACTGAACTACAGCAGCTCATCCACACGTGCATGGAATCATGTTTCGCTCCGCAAGCCCTGCAAACCCAAGTGTCACTATGCTCCTTCTGCTTCCAGACAGTCGTTCCTGCCCTGCTACCACACCCTCTCTTGCATCAGCACAAACATTGGTGAAGCTCTGCTGGCATAAACAACCGGACAGTGATTCGACTCAGGAAGCTGCCCTAGACTAGAAACAACTCTGTAAAAAGGAGGGTGGCACTGCTTCTTTCGACAGCACTGTGAGTTATGCTTACTTACACACCCACTTAAAAATGACTTGCTGACAATGTGTGCAGCTTGGCCACAAGGAAAATTTCCCCTTTTAAAACCAGCTGAAAAGTCTTGCTTCCTGATTTGTCCCACAGAATGGAAATGAAAGAAGACAGTAAGGTCTTTGGGGGTTGAGGTGGCATTGCTGTTCTTGTGACCAAACCATTGTGGCTGCTGACAAAACAAACCAAGAGCCCAAAATAATCAGCTTCAGCTTACACCTGGTGATTACTTTCCCTGTTCCTTAGGCAGCCCTCCAAAGGGAGGGACAAGCAGTTTTGCCATGAGCCATGTTTGAAGGCAAAGCAACACTGGAGACCAAGCAAGAGGGGTTGAACAGGAGGAACTGAATGAATCGAATGAAAGAGTGCAATGTACACACACAGGCCAAGGAGGCTAGGGCACTGTGGAAAGGCAAGCTGGGGTCCAGTTGACAGGTTCACAGCATCAACATGGCACAGAAGGTGATCCAGGATGGATGGCAGAACACTGGAGCTGGATTAATATGAAAGCTGTGAGAGTTGTAGAGAGTAAGAGCTAGGTTAGAGCAGCATTCAGAAAAGGGAGGGGGGAAAACCCATCAGAGGTTTGGCGGAAGAGGGAGTTGTATGTATTTAGTGTGTGGAGTATACTAGGAATTTTTAGGCTAAAGTACAAATAGAAAAGAACAGTAATACAGGAATAGGACAGTAAGAACTGCTCATAGTCTGAATGGGAAAAGCAGGAATATTAGGTTGCAATCGAGGGAGCACAGCTCTGCAGCATCCTGCATTCATTCTCTCACACACTCACACTCGCACATACAAAGTGGCAGTAGAACAATGGGGCACTGGAAGGGGAACAAGCCTGCTCTCTGTTCCTGCACGGAGGCATCTGGAGGAAAAGACACTGGGAAGGATGCACTTACAAAAAGCTGGAGAAACAAAGTGCTGGCACTGATGTGTAAATCAAGTATTCACATTCTGCTTCTGCTTCAATCCTAATCTGGCCCCAGTGAAAGGAAAAAGGTAATTGAAGTGCCCTATTTTACATAATGACTGAATAGGCCTTAAAGCATGTCGCAGACCTGTGCCCAGTGATGATTTTCAGTACTAGCTAAAAATAGTTTTACTATCCAAGTAACAAACTTTACTAATTTTGATAAATAAACAATTTCTCGAAGTTTAAGCCCTTACCTTGTACAGCCTCTTTTATTACACCAGTAAATTGACTCCATAGCACTTCAGGATCTAACTCAACCCATCCAGGACAAGGATGAAGCGATTCTACCTGTTCAGGAAATACAAATAGCATTATTATGAGATCCCTAGTTCACAGAAACCAGCAAATACATTTGGGTTTGGGTTGTTTTGTTCTTCATTTTGTGAATCACCTGTAAGAGTAGAAACAACAGTGTAACTTTTAAAACATTGTTCAACATGGGTGTGTGATCTCTAGAAGACCTCCTCTGTTCAGGGGGAATAAAGAAGCTCAAACCCTTTGAAATATAGAAGTCCAAACCTCTTGGAATAAAGGAACCTGTAAAACCTCTTTCAGAGCTGCAATCAGGAAAGCAAGTGTCTCAGAAAGCGGTTTCTGCTGCACTGCTTAATTCAGACGTCGATGCCTCTGAGATCCCCAGTGGCAGCACAGCAGGCCAGGGATCACCTGTCAGACGAGCTTCCAGCGACAGGGAGGGTCAGCTCCACCGAGAGCAGCCCCTTCCATCTCCAAAATCCATCAGATTTCTTACACTTCTCCTCGCTGCAAGCTTTTCATTGCAATAGGTAACAGTAAAAAAAGCTAATTCTGGAGATTGCCTTGATCCTAAAATCACGAGCCATACAAACCAAAAGCAGCCTAAAATTCATGTTCTTAAGTTGACACTCTTTCACGCGGCGCTGTTACCTGATGGGAAGCGTGTAAACACAAGTTCTACGCGAATCTCAGCTATGCCCTGCTGACAAAAGTGGTTTTGTTCAGAGAGTGATTAGTCGATAAGCGACCGAAGGGAAGGTAACCGGGCAAGGTGGGAGGGAGCGAGCGCCGAAGTAACGGGGCGAGTGCTACGGCGGTCCCGCGGGGGTCAGGGGCTGTGGGTTTCCTTTCACCCCTCGGGAGGGGGAGCCGGCTCAGGCGATGCACCCCGCGCACCGGGACCAGCCGAGCCGGGTGAGCGCCTGCGA
>VZTF01009714.1:145035-185734 GCA_013397755.1 Cnemophilus loriae | reverse complement strand
CGGAACCGCTCTGGGCAGAGCGAGCACGTTCGGCCCCGCCCGGCTTCCGAGGCAGGTGCCGCCCCCGGCTGCTCTCGCCGCCCGGCCCGCCTCCGGACCGGGGGCGCGCCCCGCAACCCGCCCCCACTCACCTTCCTGCAGCTGGAGCCCCTGACGGCGGCCGCCCGGTCGTAGACGTGGCACTTCACCACCGTGCNCGGGGCAGGCCGCGGCCTGGGACCAGCGCGGCCGGTGCGGCCCCGCCCGCCGCGCCCCCACCCGGGAGGGGTGGCCGGGCCCTCGGCCCCGGGATCCCATGGACAGAGCAAGAACACGATAGCAAAGCCCCGCATTTCGTCTGTGCAGGCTCTACAGAAATCTACCATATGCATGAAAAAAAGGCTTTCAGTTAAATCTACATAAATCTACCATATGCACGAAAAAAGGCTTTCAGTTAAACACCAAATGTTAAGGGCTTTTCTAAAAGGCTGAATTCAGCGAGCCCCACTGGGAGAGATGCCCACGGTGCGATGCTGACCCCCCGTGATCAGAGTGCCTGACCCCAGCTCCTCCTCACAGTAAACGAGGTACATTTGCTCCTGAGATATGTCACTGAAGGCACTGAGCATCAGTGAACAAATTACACATAGTTACACGAAGTCATGAGCTGCAGCAATTCTCTGCTGCCATCAGTTTGCTTCACAGAGGGAATGGCATCTAAAATTACTGTTGAAACAGTTAGTGACAGAAATGTTCCCGTACTGCCCTTAGATGGGGTGGTAATTTTTAAACAGAAGCAACCAGAAATATTCACAGTAAACCAGTAAAATTCAGAATGCTCAATCCCAAACTAGTACCAGTAGAATTTAGTTTTAACTCAAATTTAATCAGAATAATTAGTCAATTAGTTTTAACTCATTTAATTAGAGCAGAAAAAGCAAAAGCAAAAAACACATTGAAAATCTTTCCCTCTTGCACTTCTGGTTTGGCCCCTCTTACAAAAAAACTGCACTATGAACAACAAAACAGTTGTTATTATGTGAGATAAGTCTGACATTACTGGATCTTTAAACCAGGAATGCTACCGACAGTGAAAGCCACATTAAGAAGAGGCTTCTCACCTCACACGGGCAGTCGCAGAGGTCACTGGGACAAAGGTATGGATCACAGGGAAGGGAAGGCACGTGAAAGAGAAAGCCAAGAAACGACTGCTTTACCTCTCCTCCCTAAGGAACAACACGTTAAAAAGTCACAATCTGACTTTTTATTCTCTTTGACTATCTCTTGACATTTAGCTAATAGATATATGTCAGAGAAAGGTACCGAGTACTTCACTATCTGATTAAGAGTACTTTCCTTTAAGCTAATTTAATTTATCAAAACTAACAGCATAATAATAATAATAATAATAATTACTTAAAACTTCTGATGAAAGCTCTCTCAATAGGATTCAACATGTGTGACTGGTATAAAAGGCTAAAACCTCTCCAAACATTCAAAAATTAAGAAGCCTTAAGAAAAAATGCATTTCAATATCCTTTGTGTTTTTACAGTATCAGTACAAGTGGGGCCTGTCTCACTGCAAGATTATGCAAAACTTCAAAAAGAAAATGGATGCAGGTTACTTTTTTCTTTCACAAGCTCTTAACGTAACAAATACATACCCTTTTGACTCCATGGGCGTGACCATGTAAAGTCAATTTCTTCTTGCAGATCTTAAATTCTGTTTAATATGTTAACAGAGAACTTTGATGTGTGGATAAAGATAACCTGAACCAACTTGCAAAGTTTCAATGCATACATAATCTTAGTTATAGAGAGCATGTATTAAAATTGCTTAATTTATGAGAGGCTTATGAAATACAAATTTTATATTATTGTTCTGTTTGTAATGTCATAAAAGTAATGCAGTAAAGAAGGCAATGGGCTTTGAGATGTTTATAGCGTGTCCATACATGACTTATCTGGCATTAGTTTATATTGTTTTGTCATAAATAATATCATTCCCACACACGCACTCTGTCTATCCAAAACCTCTGTCACCCTCAGAGAAAAATCTTATTGCCAACATGCATAAAAGCCCCAGGTTCATCTTAGCACAGGCAAGAAACATTCAATTTGAAGTGAAAATGTATGGCAAATTACTTCCCTGGTAACAAGCCTGCGTAACCCATACCACAAACCTGAGTCCTCCTGCTTGAGTGAGGGCATGTGGGTGCCACCTCACTGCTCAGAGAGGGAGCTGGCACACCTGGCCTCACATACCAAGTACCTCAGCAGCCGAGTCCCGTACTCCTGCATCTCCTCTGCTGAAATCCTCAGTTTCTTTGCTCTCTGGAAAGCGTGGCTGGTCTTTTTTTTTACTGGACTATCAAACCAAATGAAGGAGTGGAGGCACTCCAGGGACCTGTACAATGCTGTAGCAAAGGAAAGAGTTATTAAGTAAAACCAATCAAATGGCAGAACATCAGGGTCAAGAAGATCCTACACTGCTGGCAGGGACAGCAAAACCCCTACCATGGGTAATTTATATTGAATATTTCTAAGCAATGTCATCACACTCAGCATGTTTCAGTCAGCAAGAAATACACTTCAGAGGATGAAGCCAAGCAAGAGACCTTGAGAGACAGAACTGCTACAGATCCAGCAGACCTAATTCCCAGAAAGAAAACATGAGCTTGACACTGTCTTGACATTTTCTAGGACCAGATTATTAAATAAAATTTCCAAATTAACTATATTTTGAACAGTTAACTCTTTTTTTTGAAATAAAGTTATCTCAGGTGGTATTTCTGTTGTGTGACTGATACATTGGAGCATCTTCATTCACCCAAGGCTTCCAGTATGAATCAAATTTGCCACTGGCACTACTAACAGGATTCCAGGCACTGAAATCTTGTAGAGCAAGACCCAAAATTTGTAATGCATGGGGTTTTATCTTCTCTTCCTCAGCTGTTTTTTTTGATCAAGATGCATCTATCTTCCTACTGCCTCTTCAAACTGTGAGTTACCATTTTACCCACTTAATTAGCTCTACCTTTTTAACAAGTTTTAACATTATGAAAGCATTAACCTGGGGCCCTTAGTCACTTTGCACATAAACAAGAAAGAGCCCACTAATTTCTGTTGCACCATTGGCTGGTGCAGCCCACACCCGTCATTCATTAAGCCTCACCTGAAAACAGACGGATCAAAATGAAAGTGATGATCCTAACGCAAATGTTGCTGCAATAATTTACCATATGACCCTTTCTCATCAGTTCCTCCTGTACTCCGGCCAGAAGTTACCACTCTCCTCGAAGTCAACAGACAGAACCACATGCAATGACATCACTTGATGAATCATGTTAGATTTGTGGGTAATTTGAGCTTTAGGCAGCCATGGGATGTTTCTTAAGGGGTCTGATTCTTGCTAAATCATCCCACCTTCACGCTACAAACTGCACCAACCCAGCTGTTCTTGGGGCTCCATGACAAACCATTATGAAAAATAACACAGGGAAGAGTGCCAATCAGATTAATTCCTTCATAGGTTCATAATGTGGCAACACAGTTTGGCATGACCCAGAGGGAGCAAGTAATAAGAAACTGGTTAGTCCAGGATTTTCACTAGAGGACTGCACATCAAATCTGTGCCCACATGAATGAGGTTTTGCACTGTGCCTGAGGCACAAGAGGTCCTTCCCTTCTGCCAGCTCTGCAACACAAGTAAACTTTGGCAGGAAATGAGGTGGACTTTAGGACAATCAAGTTGTAAGCCAAGAATTTATCTACCAAAGCAAGTGAAGTGAAAACTGGTGTACCTACTCTGTTAATGTTTCATGATTTGCCCATTATTTTTACTCGGCCTAAGGAATATCTGCATTTGGAGAAGTGCAATGTGTATTAACAAGACAATGTCCATCATCCTCTGGATGTCTCTTAAGGAATTATTGTGCGGACTGAAAATGACATAACTATGAATAATTTTAAGAAAATGGGTGATGGAGTTCCTGTATATATGTGTGTGGGTGTGTGTGGGTGTGTACATACATATGATGAATGGTCATGTGTATCTAGAAAATTCAGGGCTGAACATCTCTTTAAATGAACATTTCTTTCAAGTCTAGAAATTAACAAAAAGATATTAAAAAGACAGAAAAATGGCCATCAATGAGGCTTAATTAGAACAAGATAATGGATATACTAGAAGCTAAAGGGATGAAAAAGCACTTCAAAACTATTGTTTCAGGAACACCTAGCCATTAAAAATAATTGCAATTACACAAAATACAGGACTAAGTGTGATTATCAACTTTCATAAACCACTGCCAATGCACTGATGTTTAGTGACCAAGTTTTACCAGAAAAAATAAGTTTTAATGAAAAATGCTTTTTCTGTCCTTTCAAATAATAGGAATCAGGTTTACTGTTTGCACTTGATGGCATTGTGACCATTCCTTTGATTTGTATTGTATTTCAAAGCAGAAATGAAACAGGAAATTTGTAAACTATAGAAAAATAAGAGTAAACACCCACTCAAAAATTGACAGCAAAAAGGAACTGTTGTTGGAACCATGGATTCTTTTAATAAAGAACATCCACTTACCTCATGATATCAGATTCTTCAAAACATTTATCAGTTACAGTCTCAATATTCATGGGTCCTCATTCACCTGAATTTGAATTCTTTTGGCCAAGAGTGTGTATTCAGACTGCCCTTATGCCCTTGATGTCACTGTGTCCCCTTTCCAGATACAGAAAGAGAAGAACATAACTGTCTCTCAGTAGTAAGGAAGGCTGATTATGGAATACATAAGGAGATCACATTGTAAATAGAATTAAAAAACATCCTTACTGTAAGTAACAATTTCTTCTTTGAGATTCCTCACCCTCGGGGGTCATCCATATATTAGTTCAGATCAACTGAATTAAATTGAACAAAAATCCTGTAATTTTTGAATGGGAGCATCCATGCAAAATTTACTCTGCACTAACTGATATATTTTCAAGTTATCCCTTTATTCAATTTGCTTGACTTTTCTTTAGTTATATATATTGAGATGGCAGAACTCACCATGCAGAGTAACTGCAGTTAAGAGTTCATTGACTAATCATTTGAAGATAAAATCTTGAATTTCATAAACTATCTTGGTATCTTCAAGTTGAGCAATACGACCTGAGTGTATACACCAACCAGACTTGTTCTATACAGAAACACCAAGTTGCATACACAGTTACACAGAGTTGCAGCAGCTGGTCATGCTAAGACCGTACTCCATTCTTTTTGCTGGTTGCTTTAAACAAGCTAATTCACACGAAAATGTATAAGAAAGAAAATAACATTCTGCTTCTCAGCCATCAGCTGGTTTTGCACTTTGTTAAGAATCACTATGATTGAGCTTACTGGAAAATAATCTTACTGACTTTTCTCTAGGGTTGGGTTTTTTTAATCTAATTGATGACAAGGCCAAAAAATTTTTGGAAGACCATGTTAAATGCTTTTAATTGCAAGGTGACCAACAGCCTTTTGGAAAAAACTTTGTATTTTGATCTCAGTTACAGTTGAAAGCCATCAAGAAACAGTCAGGCGGGCAGGTCCTGCTTCTGAGAATCACAGAAACTGAGCTTCATGAGATTTAATTTATATTGTAAACTTCTGGGTTGGAGCAGACACAAGTTCCCATGTAGTATTTGTAAATAAAACAGTGAAAATAGGTAATGTTTCTTGTTTCAATATTTAATCCAAGCAGACACAGACACAGTTTATAAAATTACTCTATTGCATTAGAGTTCTATATAGCATTTAAGTTTTATGATGTTTTTCCTTCAGTGTAGCATATATTCATATTCCAAAATATCTTTGCACAGTCTTTGTGCAACTACATGCTAAAAATCTGCAAATGCACACTTAACACTAAACAGCACAAAAAATACATTCTGTATCCATTCATATGCAAATTTAAAACATTTCACTTGGCAGATAAACAATGAAAAGTTATTTTAAAAAAATCAGAAACTACAAAAATGCGCACATAAAAGTCTTCCCTTTTGGATTTTTAGTAAAATACTGCTCTGTATAAGATCTAATGAAAAACTCCAGTGCTTAGAAAATACTTTATATCTATGAGAAAAAGAAATGCTTAAATTTATATCTGTATGAGTTAAACATAATGACCTTGTTAAAATATAAAAATGAAATCAAAGGGGACATGGCATAGATCAATGCAGATGTCACACCTACCAGGACATGTAAAACTGTAATTAACTGGGCACCAGGCAGTCACTTTCATAGAATAGATAAACTAAAAACCAGGGACTAATACAATATGCAGCAGCTACAGAATAAAGGATTTAACCACCTATATATACTACACATAGCAATTCCACTTGAAGAGGGAGCAAAATCTTAGTCTGAAGTAGAATAATTAATAACAATTGCTGTGTTCACTGGTACATATGAGTATAGCATCCTCCATGACTTTGTTTCTCAAAAATCCGCATAAATTGGCTATACAGACACATCAAAATTCTGTGATGCAAGAGTCTAACACAGCCTCATCTCTGCTGCGGCAATTTTCAAATAGGTATTTTCTCTTATGATCAGATCATTCAGATAGATACAGTGGACTAATTAAATGTCACATAACCACTTCTAAAATATTGGCATGGCAGCATCATGTCAGTCTCGTGTTGCTAATGACAATAAAAAAACCAAAAAACCACAACTTTCCCTTCACAGAATATGGCTTTGGACCTCTTGAGACTAGATGACTATAAAGAGAACAACAAAATCAATGTAATTTAAGACTATATGTAGACTATTCCACAAGTTTTATGATACTAAGTAAAAGAAAATAAAATTTCTTAATCTTGTTTTTACCTCTGTGATCCTTTTTATAGGGCTTGCTGCTATTCTAAAAATACTGCTGAGCCAACAACTGTTTTGGAGAAATGAAAATTAAAAAAAACTATAACAAGTAATAGTGTGAAACTTCATACTACACCAAGAAATGGAGGCAAAAAAACAAATGAAAGAAAGTCTATGGACTTGTAGACCCAGAATGAAACCTGTTCAGAAGCAACAAAATGAATCGGTCAAGTATGCTTTATTTCTGGTTCCTGGGCCTTAGAGGAAAAATACTTCTTTTTCTAGAACAGATTATAATAAAGAAGAAAAATGAAATTTAATCAATGTCAGTAAGCAGCACCAACAGAGGTTTCATATTTTTTCTTAGACTGAAGATTTTATGTTAATGTCCATAATAATGGTACATGTGGGTTAAGAACAGTACAAGGACCTTTGAGCCTTCATTTTTCCTATATGAACAACGAATCCCATAATTCTGTCCAAAAATTCAAGTCAGCTTTTTGTTTGAATAATCTTATGGAACCAACAGCAACACTTTCTCATAATTTAATTTTGCAACACAGAAATTTTCTCACAAAATTAAAAAAAATAAATATTAAAAGTCACTAGTAACAAAAAATAACCTGCTATAGAGAAGGTTTCAGGGCACAGACTATTAGAGGAAGAAATGGACCCTAAGTAAACATAAGACAGCCATCCAGCAAAATGGGATGTCTTTAAACTCTGGCCATTTTTATAGTTTAGAAAAAAATCAAGATATCACAAGCATTTAAGAGGCTATGCACATCTGTAGTAGGTAACTTTGTTATTTTATCATCAGAAAACAAATTGGTAGATTAAAAAAATTAAATGTACTTTACCAAAGGGGTCTCTACTTAGCAAATATAATTTTTTTTATTCAATACATCCTATAAATTAATCTGCTGGCACAGACTGTGCAAGAGCAACCACTTTTTGCCATTCCAACACCAGACACACAGTACCACCTATGATTTGAAAGCTGTAAAGCTGTTGCCCTCTAGTACAAAGCCCAGCAGTTTGTACTTAGATCAGATTTGGCAGTTTCTCTGTAGTCAGCTTTTAGTTACACTGATTCAACTCAGAAGAACCTGGAGAGCCGATATAAAAGCTGCATTTAAATAATTTTTCCTTTGTGTTATTACACTATTTAAAAACAAGCTAGAGTACAAAATGTCATGCTAACCACTATTAGATGCCCAACTTATTACTGTTCCATATCCCTCCCAAAAAGCACATCCAGCCTGAGTTAAGGTTGCCACTGTTATTGCTGCTTACCCGATATTGTCCGTAAGCCACTGTTTAGAGAGCTAGGCACAAGGGATGGCATGGCAACCCTAACTCAGTATTTCCTGGCTTTTGCTAATTTAAGTGAAAAAAAATAAAGTTTTAACATAATTTTTATAGTTTTAATGACAACCTGAAAATCATAGCAAATAAAATGTATTTCCTTCTATATTGTACTTAAAGTGGCTGGTCTTTTTAATAGATATTTCTGATTTTTTTAAATGATAGAACATAACAGTGGGGAAAGAGTTAAAGATAAAATACACCTAGCTACCAGATTTATTCTGAAGATTTTGGTGCGCCAAAATTGACAGCCAGTTTTCTTGGCTTTCGCTTGCTGGAAGTGTTTGGTGTTGATTTGTTATGAGGAACACTTGGAGTAGCCACATTGTCTTGAAATGAAACAGTGGATTGAGCAGCTTGAGGAGATTTTAAAGGAACTGAAGAACTATCTTGCTGAATGTGGTCAGAAGACATTGGCTGTTCATTCTTTAGTGGTGCGGCTTGAGGGGAACTCTGAAACTCCTTGAGTTCAAAGTTTTTCTTGCTAGCAGCCCTTTTTTTAGTTACCTTTAAATTAAATAAATATTATTTAACAGAATGCATTCTCAAAAAACTGCAAATATTCCACTTTCAGAAAACATGCATACATATCTTAACAATGATTTTCTAATACTAAATAGTACTTCACAATGGGGGTGTTGTTGCATTCATCTTGTAGGCACATTTTTTTACAAAAATACAATATTAAGACAAACCTGCTGCTCTTACCTGCAGAGGTATAAACTGGTTGTGAGAACCAACTGGTATAGTTCCTGCAAGAGACACGTTTCCTGGATAGGAGCCAGGATAATAATGCTTAGGCACTGGAGTTCCCCAGGACACTGGACCAAACATGTGAGATGATGGAGGCATCATATTAGCTATGAAAATAAGACACTTTTAGCTCACTTTCCTCAAAAAAAAGATACAAACTCCCCAAGAGCCCAGGACTACCCCAGCTACATCTGTCTGCATGTTGTTTATCTTTCCAGTAAAGCCTCATATGCTTCATATTTACTTCAAAATAGCTAAGTACTTATCTATTATCAAAAGCCCCCAAACGAACAGAACTACACCTAGATGACAACACAATTAAGAGCACTGAAGTCATGGTATCTGCATTTCAGAGTGCACATAACGTGGGATCTCCACATCCTCAGCCGAGCCAACTGTATTAGCAGAAGGCTGCAAGTTTAGGTCATCATTTTGGAACACAGCAACCACAGAGAAACACCACGGAAAAGAGATGTAGCAGCTGCTGTATGGGTTTCTAGGATGCTACAACGGTGCTGACTCGTGAATTCCTAGCTGTGAATGTGAACTTCAGTAGAATACAAAACAGCTGGGAGCCAGAAACAGCACCAGGACTTTTAGTAATTTTGGGAGGGGGTAGGTACCATGCTCATTTTTGGCAGTGTACAAGAGGATTGTGATGTAGCACTTCAGTGAAGTTGGTTATAGACAAATAAAGACACTATTGCATGGAGAAACATTAACTATATGGGATGGGGGGAAAATCCATGTAAAAAATCAAGGAAGCTGTTTCTTACAAATTCTGGACTGGGACTATCTGCTTTGAAATAATTAGTTGTTTCGAAAGAAAAAGAAAATGGAAAAAGCACCTAAGACTGAATGGATAAATATATTAATGAGGAAAAGAAATAATTAATAGAGATGATTCTTCATACTGAATTAATCAGCACATTGATGAGAAAAGGATCATGAACTGTTTTTAAAACTGTTTAGACATACAAGTACACACATGAAGACCAAAAAATGGGGCTTTCTGGAAAGCATTCATTTTCATATCAAAAATCACCACAATTAGAGGATATTGTGATGTTATTTGGAATGTGTACTAGTCAAACACCTACCAGGGGGCTGTGCAAATACTGGAGGAATTGATCCAGGCGGTACAGGAACTCCTAATGGTTGGTAATTTGGAAACACTGGTGCAGGCGGAGGTGGAGGCGAAGCAAAGTTTACTCCTATAGAACTCTATGAAGAAGGAAACAGAGGTTTACCAACAGATGCACTGCAACAGAGACAAAGATTTGAAGAGATTTTTTACATCCTCACCAAGCGCTGTAACGCAAAAAGCGCGGCTTTCTCCTTCGCTTCCGCTTCGGAATGACACTGCGGTCCATGAACGAATAAACCATTTGACAGCTTTATGTGGCAAACTGTCATGGTCTAGAAAAAAGAGAGAAAAGACTTCTGAGGGATTTTTGTATTTGTACTTTGTATTGCTAACAAACTGGGAGACAGAAACAGAGATTTGTTTGTTTTAAAAAAAGGCAAGAAAGGGAGCTAAGGTTTATTTTCAGATAGATTTCAGTGCTCAGTCCAAATATTTAATATAGAACAGTTGATACAAAGTTGAGAACTTGTACTTTTGCAGAAAAAACATTTTACCTGTGGTGTTTTTAGGAAAGAGAAATCTGGTTGCGACATTCCAAGAAGAGAACAAATACGAGAAAGTTCAGAAACAGTAGACAGTGCAGGCTGTGGACAAGTGAAAGGGTGACCTCCAGTTTCTATCGCTGGTGTGTTCTGGGGGCCTCCAGGGCTATGCTTGTTCATATAAGCAGCTGACAAAAGGGGAAAAAACAAAAAGCTGTATCACAAGTATTTCCAGCACTAAAAGGATGGCAACTTGGGTATTAGCAAAGGAAAAAAAAAAAACCCAACAACAAAAAAACCCCAAAACTTATTTGATTTTTCCTGGTATTTTCATATTGTTTAACAAAAACCAGGAGACTATATCTGAAGAGAGTTTTAGATCCAAATATAGAAGTAGAACTGAAAAAAGATGGAAATTTTATTCCTATATTTTGATAAGCAGTACCCTTCTGAAACTGTGCTCTAAAATGCCACTCCAAGGTGAAGCTCTATTATGAGCTGATAGTTAAACATACCCATTTTTTTTGTTGGTCTGTATTGCACAGCAGCTCCATGACAATCCTGTCTACTAGAGGGAGCAGGAACATCATTAACTTGTGATTTCACTTCATTTCTTGTTTGCAGATCTGAGCCATCTATCTTCAAAATCTCTTTGAGCATCTGTGTTCCTTTCTTTAAAAATAAAATAAACCACTCAGGAACATGCTGGCAGTCAGATAACATGACCTTCTTAACGTTAATTATCATAACTGGCAACAGAATCTGAATTTTTATTTTCCAATCAGTTATATTTTATCAAAGCAAAGGTAACAACATCTTAGCATAAACAAATGTGTTTGCTAATTTTCTTTGAGAATAGCTAATTAGAAACTCATTAATATGTTTAAAAAAGCAGTATGAGGTTTCATGGAGTTTCTTTAAATAGAAGCATTGATGCTAAGATAGCAGATGCTAAACTGCAATGTAATGATTCCTGCAGTATACAGACCATAGCAAACGACTGTGGTGACAGATGTTCCTCGTTTGTAGCTCTCGCTTCCTTGGAGTAAGTCTGCACTTCATTTTCTTTGGAAATTTTCAAAGAAGCTAGAAGGCTTTCCAGTTCATTGTTCTTCTTAAATTAAAGAAGAAAAAAGGTACATCAACTTAGTGTATTTACAAGCAGATGCAAGAGAAAGGGCACATTATTTTGAGGTTAATTTTATTCTCATTTAGACTTTTTTTCTCTCTTAGCTTGGGCAGGTCACAGTCATGTCTGTTCAGAGTGTGAACAGATATCCAGAGACTGCATCAAGTTCTGCATATTAAAATATGCAAGTATTGACCAAGAGAGAATTGATTTATAGAACAATCAAAGTTACACAGGTTTGTTGTCTTATTTAACCATGACTTTGCACACAAGTAACCAGGAACAATTGGAACAAAATGGACTGGAAACTGAAGTTACTTAAAGAGCACAAGAAAGTCAACTCTCTAGATCCTACCTTTCCACCTGTGCAGGGACCATCAACTGCAGCCTTCTGAATTACAGGCATGTTGGGACTTTCATTCCTCTTCAAAAGTTTGACATTGTGCTTATTCACACCTGCAAAATTCTGAAAAAAATTGCAGCAGTTATTATTGAATACTCTATTACTCATAACACAATCGTATTAGAAATGCATCTGCAAAGAGCTTTCACAAGCTAATATTCTTAGAGGATTTCAGCTTACTGAACACCTAGCATTTGTGTTTTCCCATTACAGCATACCTTTTAGAATCTAAGAGGAATAGGGAAGTTGTTTGGTATCATCACACATTTTATGCACTTGCTCTCATATTCTGTCTATAAATCTCTAATGAAAAAAAAAATCTCCAAAATAAAGTTTACCTAATAAAAGAATCAACTAAGATGCCAGTTAAAGACAAATCTGTAAAATGATAAATCACATCAGAGTAAAATGAAAAGAAAAGAATAGATTTACTCAGTACAGATAAAATTACCTGTTGGTTTGACATTTTATTATGTGGTTGACTTTCACCTCTTGTAACTTTGGAATCTTCTTTAACTACAAAAGAATGCATTCTTTTGAAATGCTCTTAAAAACTGTAATAATCAAGACTCAAAAAAATTGATAACTCCATACAAACACACAGTTGCATTAATTTGAATGGTTTTATCAAATGTTTAATTCTTACTTCATAGGTCATTTGGTGAATGCTTTTCTTCCAGGATAAAAGAAAATGAACTATATCCAATATTATATCTAATCTTCTATTCTACAAATATGATCACAAGCAGATTTTCAAAGACACATGTGCTTTTTTTGTTTGGGTTTTATATTAGATAGGTGGCAAGTCAAGAGAACACAGAACAACTTGCCTAAAAGGTTCAGGATTAAGTGTGGAACAATCTGATATGCACACCAGGGACATTATTTGACAGTAGCAAGTGCAATGTAGTGTTTATAAAACTATAATAAATTATTTCCTGTCAATAACTACTAAAAGCCAAAACGCTCCTCAGACATTTCAATGAAGGTCAGATAAAGCAAGTAGTTCCCCTAAACAAAGTTTCTAATTATAGTACTTACATTTTTTATAAGGCTCTTGTTTCCTTTGCTGACATTTAAAGCTGCCGTCATTGAAGCCTGGCTTATAAAACTGATGGCCAGTTCCCAGCTTGATTTCCTGAGGTAGAACTGCACCCTAGGGTTTCAAACATCAAAGCTTAACCAGAAAATTGGGTATCTATTATTCACATAGTAGTGTCCTATGATTACCCCTTTCCATAGCTATGCATACTCCAAGTAACATCACTTTCATCCAGAGGATTTATTGTAATATGAAGTTTTCTGATACAATGAACTGATGTATGAAATTAAGTACCCTCATATTTTGAATGCAGAGATCTGTTTAAAGTTTCTATACAAACCTTCTCATGCATGTTTTGTTGAATGTGATGAGACTTCCCAGAACTCTGCAATGACTGCCATATGCTGCAGAATTCATCATCTTGCTTACTCTGTGCCTGACAAAATAAAGAACAAGACCCCCAGTAGACTCAGCAGCGATAAACTCAACTTTTGAACAGCTAAGTATATACCAACACATTCTGGAAATTTTAAGGTTCAAGTTTAACAGTCCTCAGATGACAGATATTTTCATACTGGCACTAGTACAAGTTGCAGGTAATTAATTACGAAACAAGCTGTTGTAGTGGATTGCAGTTACAATTTTTACCAAGAATCACTATTAAACTGAAATGAGCTTAGTTTGATGATTAAGTATAATGAAACTCAGATAACAGTTCAGAATGGTTTCAAAAGCATGCTTTCATACTAGGAGTATTCTTAGATTTTAGTATTAATGATTTATTTTGCAAGGCCTTACCAATAAGGCTCAATTACTTCATTACATTACAGGTATGTTACTGAAGAACTGAAGCCCAGCTATGCGAAAAAACCACTTTTAAAAATCTAATATCTAAACAGGGATAACACAGGATATTATATTCATTCAAGAACTGCGAGCGGTTCTGCTCCAGTCTGTATCTGAACTAAAACATCTGATGTACTAAAACAAAGCAATTTATTAATCATGAGAAAATGACACCCACCCTGAACAGAGGGCCAAAACAGAGATATTTGGGTCCGATACTAAATGAATCCGAACACTCACTTTATTTTTCTGATTGCCACTCAGAAATGATCCTTTCTGGGGTGAGTTAGAGTTGCCCTGATTTTCAGCCCTGAGATTGTAATGTTGTCTTCCATTCAGTTGCTAAATCATTGAGAGAGAAAAAAGACAATCAGAAGTGTTTCATTGTCTTACATTTTCTTATGGAAAGTAGTTTTTGTTGTAAAGACTTGAAAAACATGAGACAACTCTTTTCAAACACACCTACAGCAACATGAATTTACTAATTAAGGTAAGTTGCTTTAAAGAACTCTAGTTAAAAATTGAAGTGTCATTAAACCACCAAGAACCTCAATTCACCTGTAATTTTTCCTCCTTTATTGTAGTTTCAAAGTAAATCATAATCAAGAAGCAAAACTGATAGGAAAATCATGTCTTCCCTTTCTAAGCATGGACAAGCAGCCTACAGGAAGCATTAACAGGATCAAAGCTTTAATAATTGCATCTCTGCCCAAACACACTATTTGTTGACACCAAATATGGTGTCACTGCTCCAAACTGAGTATCTGTCTCTCAAAAAAGCAATTGGAGTTACCCAGAGCAAAACAACTGTCAATAAGGAAATTTTAGTCCTTTTCATTATTAGATTAACTCATTTCTCCAACGTAAGAATTATTCTACTTCTAATATATTGACATAAAATCTAAATTTTGTTTGGAGCAATGCAGATAATCATGTCAGTACTTCAGATTCTACGAAAAAACATTTTTGTACAAATGCAAGAAAAGTCTTACTTGAGTAGGAACAAAAAGGGAGCGAGGAGAATGGTTGAGGCCTCCCAGATGAACTTTTTGTGAGCATACAGATGACAGATCAGATGCATATGAGTTGTAGTTATTCACTGCTGGCTGAGGTTTAACTATGGCCATCAGCTTTTGATTTCCCATTTCCGACCGACTACCATGAGACAGGTTAATTAAGGCACTTGAGGGCAGGCGATAACCTCTGGCAGGTGAACACCTTAAGAAAAGTGAATTCCACAGTTGTTTCATGCAGTTTAATTGTTGCCAAAAGATAATGACTCAAGTTTGAACAACAGAGGCTGAAAACTATCCAATACTGAAACCTAGTAGCATTGCAGACAACCTGAAACCCATGGCTCCTCTTTGCCCTCTGGCTGTCAAACAGTAATTACCACTACTCTTAGTTTACATTGTACCTTCTAGTGCTGAGCTTAAAGAAACTTTTAAGATTAGTGAATTGCTGTAGCACAGTTCTGCAGTAAATATTTCTGTAAAAGAACCAGAAAACAATATTCTTTTATTTTTCAGAAATGAAAACTGAAGTTTCAGGTTCAGTAGCAGAATTACGAATTGAAGTTCAGCAGCCTTTCTGAACACTGAGTATTATCTGTGTTACAGGACACACAGGGGCTATGTTTGTGCTATGATTGCTGAATGCAGGCAGTAGGTAAGAATCTCCTCTGACTTCCACCATTAAAACCTTAATTTAGGTAGGAACAGTAAAATGAAGCTTGCTGGGTATATTTAAGCACTTCGAAGTTTAGCTGTTTACTTCAATACAGAAGAGTTACCACACTTTTAAAAACGAAAGTACCTCCACCTCCTGACGAACAGTTCAGGTTTTTAATGGTGGTTGGAATTTAGTGCCTAAGTATCAACTGCAGAGTTCAGAGTCCCTCCTTCAGAGGAACAGATGCCTTCTGGCTGGTTTTTAATCTACATGTTGAATACATACTGATAAGAACCTATTTTCTACATATTTGTTTAGAAAGACATCTGGATCTAGTGCTGTATTTTGTTGGTTCATATTTGCTTTCTACAAGTCAGAAGTTTATACACCAAAAAAGCCTAAAGAGCTTTTCCACAATATAATATGCTTCATAAAAATTATCACTACTCACAGAGAATAAGGAAACACAAGAAATAAAAACTGACCAACACTGCCAAGAAACAAAATTTTAAGAAGAGGCATTAAAAATACTCAACCAAACCAAAGCCAACAATTTCATGACATCTATACCAATAGCATGAAATGACTCTGAATTCCCCCACACAAACCTTATAGTGAGGCCTCCAAGGAATTCTTCATCAAACAGAACTTCAAAGAGCACATCTGTTTCTCTAGTAGCTAGAGAAAACAAAGTAAAAGATCATCCTATATGGTTACTTCCATCTATATTATGTAAATATCTATACTAGTTATGCAATAAAAATAATGAAAAGACCAAAAAATGAACAACAATCCCCCAACTAGTTTCTGAGTAATTTCATTAACGGGAATTTGGAAATGCTTCTGAAGGTCTCACGTCTGTCTGCCCTTTAAGATAGAGTTTCAACAGAAATGTACCCTGCATAGCACCTTACCAATGTGCATTAATAGAACTGCAGTTTATAACAGTATGTCACAGTTGTCAGAAACTGTCAGAAAAGAGATGCAAGCCACTTCTACATTCAGGCAGTCAGAAACTAACAGATTTAATATTAACTTCTTGCATAATGATAGACTAATATACTTTTAAAATTTTATTAATATATAATAATTACAGAGAAAATAATATTTTTTTAAAAACTGCATCCTAGTCTAGTCTATTCGAGATTCTGTTAGATGCAAGCTGAATGAGAAAGCAGCTACTGAAATGGCAGGTAAGAAAACCATTTGTAATACTAGATCTCAAACTGCTACACCCTGTGGGGCTCGATAAATCCTTTTATTTACTTGAAATAGATTTATGGTTAATCTTCTTGTCAAAGAAAGTAAAAATCCATGCCAATTAATGGAAATAGAATATCACAGAATAAAAATACAAATTCAAAATAAAACAATTTAAGACTAATCATATTTGATAGAGTTTTAAGTTCAATGTACGTATTAAGGCTAATACTTGGTTTTATCTCTACTTCACTTAACTTTGCCCATATTTTCCCATAAATTCATTTTGTTCCTTTTCTGATCTGCCTTCTTCATATTAAGAAGAAACAAAGAGTAATTTCTAATTCATATAGGAAGGAACATAGGGTAAGTAATTTCTTAGTCAAATAACAGCTGTGTAACACATGAAATTAAAATAGAAAACTTACAGGTTTGATTCAAAACAGTAAATACGTCATTAACAGCTTCAAGTTGCATATGCTTCATAGTGAGAAATGTGTGCACTCACAACCATTACACAAAACACTATCTTGAAGCCTGCTTTCACAGCACTAGCTGAGCTGTTATACAGCTATAATCAGGAAGAAAATATTACCTCCTTTAATTCCTATAATGGTGCCTCGTAGACCAATTGGAACAGAAAAGTTCTCTCTGACATTGACAACACGGTCAAACAGCCTGTACTCCGCATCTCGATCTGGAACAACCCCCTTCTGCTGTTCTAATGGCTGACAGTAACCAAAAGACTGTATTAATGTATGGAAAACAACAAGGATTACAATAAAAATGCATTTATAACAATATCTGAGACACACTATAAAGCAAAACCATAGAAAAAAATCCCCCCCCAAAAAAACCCAAAAAAATAAAACCCTTCCCTCTCCAGATTCAAAGCAAACTTTCTTTTTTTTTTCCCCTTGCAACTCTCACTCACTGCTTCTGCCTGAAAAACAAGTGTTGTACACTAGTTGATCAAGAGGATCAATTCAGACAGAACCAAAACATCGAGTGTAACCTGCCTATATCAGTAACATGGGCAAGATAAGCAGTTGGTCTTATGTCAAGAACTGAATAAAAAGTAAAACAAGGGAAAAGACACAGCAGAAAGCACATTTTATTTTGCCTTCATTATAGAGCCAATAAGAACTGTAGAAGCATAAAGGACAGAAGGTAGAAAACTGAAAGTCAGTGTGCTGTATGACAGAATTTGTAGTTAGAAGAAATTCTCTCTCCCTGTAGAGACAGATTACTGTTCTCAAAATTATTTTCCAGAAGGCATAATAAAATCTTTCCTTTCATCAATACTGTCATAAAATTCCATTCTCCTAAAGTTGGTAAGCTTAGGTAAAATAAATATGATCTGGACAACTTAACTTACTCTGTACAGCAAATGGGGTTTCACAGTTACTCGCACCTTCTTGTTGCTCTTCCTCTGCTAAAGGAAAGGAACAGAAAGTCTTTACAAACCAGTGTACAAACCAGCACTGGAATAGGCAAAACAAAACTCCTGAAAAGATCATGTAGAATTCTTCAGTTTCTTTTAGATAACGGTATACAGCTTTAATGAAATCTTTAGAGTATAATTTTTAAAACATGGTGGATTTCATACCAAACCATTGGCTGTCTAATTCCAGATTTCACACTGATTTTATTAAGATGTCCTTGCAAGTTATTTCAAAAAAATCAGCCCATTATTTCATTTGGCTTTGTCCTTAGCTTTTACTTTAGTAATTTCTTTGGCCACTTTTTTTCATCTGTGGCCTTCAGAAAATAACTTTCTAATTTTCTGCAGACCAAAGGGAAACTGCAAGGGAAGAACAGCTGGGATTGCACGTAAAAAGAGCACTTTAGTATTTTTCAATATATACTGATACCTGTTCCTTTAAAAAACCACAGGCACAGCTCAGAGTATGTCCCACTGCTGATAAATCACCCCTAAAAGAAGGGATCTCTTACAAAGATTAATAATGAGCTCTTCTGAATTTCTGGGATAGTTCACATTACAAATCCAGATTTTACATTATATTCTATTTCGTTTTTCTTTGGAATGGCAAATAATCTTCAATTGTCTTATTCAAATTCAAGAACTCCAAAAATAATGAGCACTGCTTTTTGGTTCACCTCTGCTCACAATGACACCAAGCTGCGTACCTTGCATTTCTCTATTTCTTCTTCAATTTTCTCAACAATGGCTGCATCCAAAATTTGCAAGTCACAAGATGAGCGAGATAAAGCAGACACAGGATGTGCCTTTAACCAGGCAACAATTTCTTGCACTTTCTCAGCTCTGAATAAAAAATGACATGAAAGAAAGCTTTTAACTGCATAAGCCAGACACTCTACCGTGTTCCCTAATTTAATCAGTCAAGTATTATCATGCAGGCACAATGATTGTATATACTGATAAAGTAATGGAATCTAAGAGTTCTGTATGATTTAAGAAAAGTCTGAATTATACAATACTATTTCAAAACCATAACTTAGAGTTTTGTTTCAGAAAAAAAATATTATGAAATTAATTAGAAGTATTCAGCAAATTAAGTTTGCATCCAACCAGCAAATTGTGTCCAGATGTGATTACTGGTTCTGTGACCAGCTGTTTCTCACAACACAGTAAGAAAGAACTCCACAGGACAATCCTCTCTGGTAAAATAGAGCAAAAATCTGAGATTCTTTTATGAGAAGAGTCCCACACTGGTATATCACCAGATAAGAGTACTGCAGATTTACTGACTGAAGCCTGTGAATTGGGTTTATTGTCTAATAACTGAAGTTGTTTTATATTACCATACTGTGTCTGGAACCAAGGTTGCTATTTTTCTCCCATGAAACTGAATAAATGTATACTAAAAATGTGCAAAGTATTTTCAACTCTGTACGACTTATTTTTCAAATTTGAAGTGATTTCAGACAATTACCACAATTATTGGTTATTTTTTCAAAAATTATCTCTATGACTAGACATAGCTATGCTTACAGAAGTTTATTTTAAAAGCAAGAATTGTGAAGTAGCCACTGAAAATTATATTTCTCATTTACTGGACTTGAGGTTGAAGTCTGGCAGAAACTTGGCCTCCTCAACTGAAAAGTACAGCATTCAAATAACATTTTCAGCCATCACTGAACAATCAGGCTGCTCAAGGAACAGCAAGGTTTCAGTTACACAGCAGCCACCACACGATCACTACCAATTTCACAATTGTCAGTCTTTATTCTCCTTATTGTAGAAAAGAGATAAGGACCATGGCTTACCCATTCTCATCCTCTCCAGGCCAAATGTCATCTTCGTAGCAGATATCTTCCTGGCTGTTCTTGGCTACATAATTAAATAGTTCAGGCACCCTAAAAACCCCCGAATATATGGAAGATAACTTTATTTTCACATCAGCACAGACCACAAAAAAGCCCCATCAAAATCAACTCCGGTTGGCTTCGAAATCTGTGGAGCCCAAATGGGCTATTTTTTACTTAATTTAGTGTCATGCTGTTGATCTTTTAAAGGTAAACTGTTAACAAAATTACTCTATCCCAAAATAGAACACTAGAATGAAAGAAACAAATTCATCAGTTCTTAGAAGATCTGTGACCAGATGACAAATTCCAACGATTGATACAAAGGTGGGTAATTTGGATGAAGCTCATATCCAATAATTTACCTTTCTAAATACTCAGCAAGCAGTTGTTCTACTGCAGAAGAATACATCCACTCATTTCCAACTTTCTTAGTATAGCCAGGAACTTCTTCATTTTTCTTATTGAACTTCAGGTTTAGCCCTACATTTGCTTTGTGATCACCATGAGGACTGGAAATAAGAAAAAGTTCATTAACTTGCAATAATATGTGTGTGTGTGTGTGTGTGCATATATTTTAAAAAACCCTCATAAACATACATTCTCGGCCTTAAACCACAGAAAAATTAAATTCAGTGTATTGTTTACTTGTTAATATTGTGTCAGCTGTAAATGTCACAGGCCAAAAGCTGTGCTATGGTAGCTGTCCACCTGTGTGCCTACACTTCATTGCAAAGGAGGGTAGGAAATATTTTACATTTCTTCCTTAATTGAGATCTAATCAACCACAATCAACCTGGCATTTACCAGGCTGCAGAAGGATGTCCTTGAACAATCCATCAGGAACAAACGTACACATCAGATCACAAGTAGATGCTCAGGCATCAACCGTATCTTTAGAGAGGAACCACAATTTTGATATTCACAGGACTACATGGATAGCCTCCCTTATGCATTTTAAGCAGTCTTAAGTCGTTCTTAAAAGAAGCTAAAGGTACAATTAATCTCTCTTTATAGTAGTAGTAATAAGTACAATGAAATTAGATCCCAATTCCACTTTTTTATTCTCAGTGTGGCAAAGTCAGTTTAAACTCCTAATTCAATTTCGCAAATAGCTAACCAGGAAAGTCAATTTTATGTCTGACTACAATATGAAAGTAATCAGAACTGTCCAGTAAACAAAAATTTAAAACATGTTTCTGACAGAGAAAAAGCACTGCATATCAACTTAGTTTACAGCAAATAGACTTCGAAAAAAGCTCCACATGGCAAAATAGTGTACACTTGATAAAAACAGCACTCAAACCCAGCAAAAATTCTGTAGAGTTACAGCAGAATTTAGAAGCGTCTCTACAGTCAAAATTCACAAAGAGAACTTACTTCTTCTTTGATCCTCTTCCAATAAAGATACTCCCTGTAAATCTGGAGACAAGATATCCACTTACTCCAAGACGGCTGGCCAAAATATATGCAGGATTGTATTTCACAGAATATTTCTTTAAAACAAACAAACAAAATATATTGGCAATGCCTAAAGGATAAGGATTTTTAATACAAAGGGCAAATGAATGATATGGAAACATCCCTTGAAGACATTTACCATTGCAAAATCTATTTGATACATTGTTTAAGCTTTTACTAGAAAAGCAGAAGCACTCACATGCTGGTTCTGTATTAAAGTATCAAGCTGGGGTTCACATGGAATATTAAAAACTACCCGGATTCTACCTTCTGGGATCACATCATGTGAATCGTGCACCTTGGAGAGAAACACAATACATTAAAAATGCTATAAAAGTGCTATTTACAAACAGCAGTCTTTGGATAACAGACTTCATGGTCTACTTTATCAACAATTCTGCTGCAGTAGGCACAGAGATGCTTTGGGATTCATCACCTTGCCTTGACCTGTACATTGCTTCCTCATAGGGCCAATCATTAAGCATTAAATCAAAGGAATTCATGACTGAAAATACCACAAAATGGGAACTTTATGTATTATCCCAAAGAACTAATAAAAATAATCCTGCATTCAAGTTCTGCTCTTTTTCCTCTCATGCTAGCAACAAGGACAGGGAAAACAGAAGATCTGTTCTGGGAAAAACCAGAAAAACCACCAGGGAACCCTAGAATTAAAATTTTAGCTAGCAAGTGGCCACTACTGTCACACAACATCTTAGATTATTTTAGGTTTGCAAAAAATAAAAATCTACAGGGAACAATTATGAAATTACTGGAACTAACTTCTCCCATGCAGCCGTAGTAAGGAGATCCCAGCATGAAGGCTGTACTTCCAGGAGGAAACAAATCATCCAAAGTTTTGATGTTTGAGAAACGGGAGTCAAAGGCTTTGATATCCTACATGAAAAAGACAATATTGATAATCTTAAGTATCATTCAGTTCCAGTAGAATAATTAAAAAGTTTATAAAGTTTTATAAATAGACACAGTTTAAAACATAGTCTGAGTCTGAAATAATTCAGAGAAGATACTGAACTTGTATATTTACCTTGACAACTGTTTGGTAAACAAAAGGAAGAACTTGTTTAGACCACTGCTTCTCCAAATAAACTTCTCCATTTTGGTTTAGTTGATATCTATTACCAGTGAGTAACTGAGCATATACAACTACTGATGTGTCATGAATAATTATTCCTTTCCTTCTCTGGTACCTAAATGCAAAGCAGAACGTTCAGCTTGATTACAATAAACAGAATTTAACCAAGAGGGTAGAATTAATTTTTTGAAGTAAAAAGAAATAAAATAAAAAACCTTCATTAAAAAAAGATTCTAATAGTTTTCTTCTTATTTTACAAAAAATACCCAGAATAAATGGCTTAACCAACTGCTTACCCACTGTTGCACACGCATCACTATGGAGCTCAGAGTATTAATTAAAGCACATTTTATCTTTACAGTGGAAGGGTTAGGGGTAATTAAATCAGTTAACTCAAATGACAGATTACAAAATGCCAAACTGGTGCTGAATTGATTTTTGCCTTTTTGCTTTTATATATTCTTTATATTCTTTACATATACATTTGCAGCTCTGTAGCCTATCAAAGTATTTGTAGCTAGCATTTTACCTACTCCATTAGACAGAAAGACGAAATAAATTCTCCAGCAGCTCCAAGCTGGGGTCCAAGGTTAGATTCTCTGGGAAGCCAAGGTTGAAAACAGCTCTCCAAGACACATTTTCATAAACAAAGTTTAGTTCCTGTCTAAGGGGGGAGGGGAAGGAATTCAGAAAGGGTTGAACCAAGGGGGAATGACCTCATCACTTACGTCTCTAACTGAAGATTCTTGTCAGTTATGCTAATTGGCTAAGCACATGAAAATTGTGCGTGCTTTATGTTACAGGTGCATCTTCAGGTGCTTTCCATCTGGCGTGCTGCGCACCTAAGGATCCTTAGAAAGGTAACCCCTTTGTATCACCTAACTATGTATGGCTTGTGATTTTAGGACCAGCAAAAAGGCATCAAAACTGTAACTCAGTTATAGCCTACTGAGCACCTACACTCTAGAAGACCAAGAGCTGTATCCAAATTTACCAACACTAAGATATTTGAGTTGTAAGTTGATACTATACTACTACATTCTACATACTTCCTACAACTTACCAACACTAAGATATTTGAGTTGTAAGTTGATACTACACTACTACATTCTACATACTTCCTACAACTGAAGATTGCTAACACCAGAACAGAAAACTGAGAGGGAGAATGAATGCTGAAACTCATTCATTTGAGAGTTCTTTTGTAGCAGCATCTAACTTTAGTTACCTCGGGACTGACTCCATATATTGTGAAATTTCAACATAAGCTCTTTTATGTTGTTGTTTTAAATTTAAGCAGACTTGATTAACCTTTATCATCAAGTATGCAGCAGCTCTTCTTTGCTACTTAGGTCTGTAATACAGGAACAAAACACAGCTAAGACATAAAATGCAAAGCTACACTTTAATTTTTAAGTTACTTACTGCTCTGAAATGCCTTGAACTTCTTTTACCCACATGCTTTGCTCCTTATCTCCAACATAAGCCACTTTAGTTGGGGGCACTGCATTTCCCATGTAAAGCTTCTGGGTGCCATGTGGTTCTTCCAAATAAAACCTTGAGAATATTATGACAGGTAGGAAATTTAACCAAATAAGATAAACCTAGACATAATCAATTGTGAGCAAAACTAAAAATTGTTAGAAATTACTCGTTAAGGATGTGGAAGACTTGCAGCATCGTTTTCTCTATCCCTTCCATGACAAGCCACATAGCATAGTTCTTAATAAAAAATACCAGTACATGTGCTATTTATAAAGGAGGATTGTATAGAAATGTTCACTATGTGGATTTCTCTGCGTGTTTTTTCCCTCAAAACTAAGAAGGAGCTCTCCCAAGCTTCTACATCTATAGCAAAATAGTGAAAGTCTGGACTGCTACAGAGGCCACCAAACCTCAGAACAATGTTAAACATTCTTCACCAAGCAGCCTTTGTTACATCTGGACTAATTTGTTGTTAGTTTTACAATAAAACCAAAATTTCTGGGCAGCCTATGGAACTTACTTTGAAAAAAAACAGTAAAGACAACAAAGAACTATATATCAGGTAACTCTTACTTAGTTTCTCCATCTGACACTGCAACAACTCTGGCTTCTTCAAGGTGGGGCCAGTTAACAAAAACTCGCTTTCCAAGTACCGAACTGGCAACATTTTCCACCATCTGAAAAAAAGCCAGAAGTTTTATTACTAATTGTTTAACACATTAAAAGATTTTTTTTACAGTACTTTCAAGCTGTTTTTGCAATAAAAACTACAGTAGTTAAATAATGGGCTTTCTTGCAGAATGAAAAGGTCATTTTATCTTATTAAAATATGTTTGATACTGATTACATAATCCCTGACTAAAAATGTGGCTCTTAACATGTTGTATGTGTTACTTGGAAGACCTGGGATGATTTATAGGTCTCATATAGGCTTACTAAGTACTTGTTTTGTTAAATCACTTAGAACTATTTGTGTCTCTGGGACCCAATAAATAAAATGACAGTTTGAGATTACTGAAATATTTTGTATCATATATTTTACTTATTCATCTCACTGATCAAAAGGAACAACATGTATGTCCACGACTTTGCTAGCATCTGCAACTTTAGTCTCACATTATGTTCTGTTTTTCCAATGAGTTTCTGCTATTTTTTAATATATTATTTGGGTTTATTTAGTTTTTCTTGCCATGTATCTTGAATATGCATTCTTCCTATCTCTCTACTGTAAAATCATATCATATAATTTTCTTCCTCCCTTTTTTCCTGGTTTTATTTATTTCTCTCTGAAACTCTTTTCTTTTCTGCACTTGTCATTTGCTACTTTGACTCTTCCCTCTAATTCCTCTATCAAACAGCCTCATTAGAGTGGAAGGTGTTAAGTCAGCTGTGTTGATAAAAAGGAAACACTTTTTCTTTTCAAGTGGTCATCTCTTCAGTTACACAAAAGACAAACAACACTGGTCTGGAGACTGCTCCCTTGCATTTATACCATTAATTAGCCACCAGCTCCTTACCCAAGAACATCTAAATGCTACCACAGAGAAAGGCCAGAAACTCAACTAAGGAGACTGACATTTCATATTGTAAAGTCTGGAAAAATTTAAGCCTTTTAGCAGATACCCAAAATTCTAGACTGTTTCCCACACAAATTTAGCATTTTAACACTTGAAATCTGACTATTTAACAAATTCAGAATTTTAAACAAGTTTTTTGTCCAGCTGTGGGGTTGGTTTTTTTTGTTTTGGTTTTTGTTAGGTTTTGGTCTTTTGTTAGGAGCTGAATGCTTACCTGGTCTTTTGAATTCTCATCAACTATGATTTCTAACATCATGTTCTCTCCATGGCTGCTTTGCTGAAACACTTGTACACCACTTTTTTTAAGATAGAACTGGGTAAAAACAAAACAGCACAAAAAATTTGAGCTCTTACATGGTTATCTATTAAATACAATTGAAATTTTGCAAGCATAAAATCTTTTACCTTATGTTTAATGTGCTTTAAAGTCGGAAATCCACAAAAATATAATGCACTCTTGTTGATTTTAGTTATCTTATTGTGGGTTATTTCTACATGCCAAGCATCCAAAGGTATTGTTTTATACCTAAAAAAGAAGTTGCACAACGTTTGCTCATGCAGATTGACCTTTAGCTCTAGAAAACCTCACCACTCATTCAAACACTCATTAATTGACAAACTCTTTGCTTTCCAGCAACTAATTAATGTCACTTAGAATATTTAGAAAGGACTATAAGAACCCCCATGCTATTGCTGCAAAGAGACTATTCATTAGGAAAAAGACAAAACTTCAGGATATATGCCAAACTCACTATTTTAAATAATTGTAATTACCAAATTCTAACTAGCAATGGATCCATATGGTATCATTCATCTTCACAACTATCCATTCTTTACGGACTGTAAATCCAGCAACAGGCATTCCTCCTCTACTCTGCTTTGACTACTGTTAAGCTTATGTTTCCATTTCATCTCCAGTCTGTGCAAAATAAAGCTGGCTACTTTCAGTGAGAAAAAGGTGAAAAACAAACTTGTGTTTCATTCTCTGCACTCGATCCAAATGCTTACAGTTTTTAAAAAACACTCTGGAATTAGCAGGCCAGTAAATGATTACTATTTATCAGATATTTGTACCAGTCTTTCATCCTTTGTCATACAAAGTTTAGTAATTCCCTAGATTGTTCTTGACGACTTAGCATTGGTTCACCTGTTTTGCAAAGTAACATCTGAAGGGACAAATACTTTTACTGTGCCATTCAAAGCAGGCAATGTCTGATTCAGTATTTTTCATTTCTCAGTGTATATATTGGCATATGCAAGGTTTGGTTAAAATGCTAATAAAAATCCTCCAACTACTTTAAGCCTACTCTAAAATAGTTACGCCAGCGTTACCTCGTGTGACATCGTTCTATTGCAGGGAATTTCTCTGGCCATGGTGACAGGTACTGGAACTCAGCGTCTTTGTCATACCAGTACATTAAGCAAGCACTGTGAGTGTTTCTTCGTTTCTCCTCTTCTTTTAGGCCCTTATTACAGGATTCCATGGCCTGCAGCAGTCGTTTCTAAATTTTAAAGGAATTAGCACATGTGAAACATGTGGCAACAAAAATTAGCATGGAAACATCTACACTAAGAAAGTAACCAGAGAAGTCCAGATACCCAATGAGCTCGTTTTCCAGTTGCAGCCTCACCCTTTCTCATGTCCTTGATAAAAATGAACAATTACCATGGAATGGCTTTGGAGAATAAAGATGACCTTTCTGCGAGCCGGTTTCCAAAGGGCAGCCTTGTCATCCTATATGCAACTACTACTGTATCCTATACGCAAAAGAAAACTACTATTTTATTGCTCTCCATTAATGCTTCTCTATTACTGGTGTACATCTGAAGAGATTTCCTGTAAAAATACTTCCTTTTCTTCAAGTGTTTCTTTTATTTTACCTAGAGATGTTCTGTATTTTTGTATGTACATAGGAACAGAATATTTTTCCCAAAGAATCTCAACCAAAATGTTTGAATAGCTGATTTAAAACATTAACAACACCAAGTCCACAGCCCTTTCTTAGGACTTCTGCCACCTGAAACTAACTTTGCTTGTGGTAACTTAATCTAGACTTACTCCCCAAGGGCAAACATTTATGTTTTTCTGTGATCTTATCGAGTGTTAAATTAAACTTCCACTTAATTGCATGTCTAACTGTTGATTAATTAAGAACTTTAGCAGTCTTGTTATGCAGCTTTTATGGACAACAGATGCTGAAAGAACTTACCTCATCAATAAACGGGATTAATACTACAGCTTCCCATTCCTGCTGTTTACCATTTAGGTCAGTTTTAAAGTCAGGTGGATAATATTCTATAATAGGAGAGTCTTGACTAGTCATCAAATGCTAGGAAAATACAATAGAGATGATATCAAAGGCAATTTAGCATTAATTGTAGGAAGAGACAGAGGAAGGTTGGTATTAAAACCAATTCAGTGCTGTACAGGAATGAAACACTTAACTGTCCTAGTTGGAAATTGCTTAGCAAATGTAAAATTCTGTATTTATTACTAACTTTACAATGTACTAAATATAGTAATAAGTAGAATATTTAACCATACACCTAAAATGTAGAGATAGAATGTAATTAACAAGACATGCAAAAACACCAAGAAAAGAATAAAATAAAATAAAATAAAGCAGACAACGAGTAAGCAAAGGATAGATAATGCAATTTAATTCTATATCTTACCTGGTAGCATTTAGGTAGCAGATCTTTGCTAGCTGCTGGAAGTACAGCAAGAAGCTGTTCAAATGGCATGAAAGGTTTTCCCAGTTCAAATTTGATTTTGAGTTTACTGATGTTGTGAATATCTGATAGGTAAGGTGCATAATGATAAGGGTAATACCTGCAGGTTAAAAAAACCCCTAAGTTACTTGACTTAATTAGAGCACAGCAGTGTTCACAGATCAGAAATAAACCAAACTACATTAAATGTTCCCAGCATACAAGGTGAAATATCACTCTGTCTTTCAGTAGTTTCTCATCTGACGTTTTTTCTTACCAGCTCCACGATTGAACTCCATGGTAATAATAATGCAAAATCCATTGTATTGCCTGGACATAACATTCAGCTTGATCAGCCAAGAAGGCACTTTAAAGAAAATGGAAAGATACTTATTGGTTTTCTCATTTTCACTGGTATATAAAAAGTACTTAGCACCTTGTACATAGTAATGAAGACAGAACATTTTGGGAACCTAATAATACCATGATTTTCTAGATTCATTTCCTCCCTGGTCCTCAAACACTTATTACAGAAAACTTGACTTGCAGCTCTTGTTGCATGAGGCAAAATCACCACCACTGCAGTACTCTGCCATGTGTTGTCTGCTTTTGACATGGGATGAATATTCTGTCTTTTATTAGAATCACAAAATGTTTGGGATTGGAAGGAAAGTTACAGATCATCTAGTTCCAACTCCCTGCCATGGGCAGGGACACCTTCCGTAGACCAGATTGCTCAAAGCTGCATCCGACCTGGCCTTGAACACTTTCAGGGATGGGACATCCACAACTCCTCTGGGCAACCTGCTCCAGTGCCTCACCACCCTCACAGTAAAGATTTTCTTCCTTATTATCTAATGTAAACCTACTCTCTTTCAGTTTGAAGCCATTATGCCTTGTTCTGTCACTACACACTCCTGTAAATAGTCTCTAATACATATTTACAAATGTATGTCTCTAATACATGTCTACAAAGACTTGCCTTCAGCATTTAGGAAAAAAAAAAAGAAGTATATACTTACTCAGACACTACTTCTACACCCATTTTAGTCATGTAGTAAGTTCTTTTGTATTGCCTAAACTCAGTTTCAAACAGATCATCATCTTCTGGTTCATCTTCCAATGTGTCTGGAAAATCAGTCAGGAAAAAAAAAGGATTAACATTCACTTTTCTACTACAAAAACGTTTGAAAACACTCACTTCTGACTTAATGCCTTAACTTTACTCCTCAGTTCAAAGCTATAGGTGCCCACACCTTCTTTGCACTGAAAGTAACATGAAACAATCAAAAAATCTTTACCCAGAGAAATTCTGGAACTTTTAAGACAGGCAGCCCATTTTTTAGCCCAATTACAAGAATAGAGAAGATAATATAAGCCATTAGAAAAAAATCTGAGAAAACATTAAAATGAATTTTAAAATTTAATTATGTTCAGCAACATCATCTAATATCATGTAGCAATATTCATACATTTTTGACAATTAATTTCAAAACATGAGCAAAAAACATTTCCTACAAGTAGAATGAGTTTAAGAACATAACCACAACCAAAAACCCTAAAGCCATACAAAAATCTGTTCATCTGTCCCCCCCATATAAGAAAATACCTGTGCATACAATTATTAAATACATAATATTGTTGAAGACTTGATCATTAACTCCTTTAACTCATCACGGAAATACAGGTCAGGGAAGAAGCACCTCTAAAGCTTTAGCCTCAGTCTCTCTCACCAGAGCAGTTCCACTTCCCAACAGCTGACTACATAAGTCTTGCATTCAGATTAAGGTAATCTCTGACAAGCAATTCTTACAGTTCCTTGAAATCTATACACACAGTAACATGGGGTTTTTTGTTATAGGTGTATGGAAAAATTATTTGCACTTACTTTTAGGGGTCACTTCACCTTCATTTTTTTCTAAAGCAGCCAAAGATATAGAATTTTCCTGAGCCTAATAAATTAAGATTTGAGATAATGTAAAAATACAGGTTAATATGCACAAAACCACATTCAAAACCATATAACTTGCGACTCAAAATGCTATAATCAAAATGTATGAATATTATTATTATTTATTATAAACCCCATTTCCATCTCTTACAATTGCTTCAAAAAATTATTTAAGCAGACAAAAAGGACAGATCAGACAAAAGGAGCAGTCTCAAAATGTTAACTACTTTTAAAAAAATACCTGAATATTTGTGTTGCAAAATGCTACTCTTTCCGAAATTGTTCTGTACACAAAGAATAGGATAATAATACACAGAGACAGATTAAATGCAAAGGAATTTTCTCCTGATAGTCTACACCCTGCTGAAGGCATATAGTGAAGGGCAGTCAATGGAAGTGGTGGTGGGGAACTTGACACTGGGGCAGAGACAAGATACTGTTATGTAGTAGCACACACATATATAGAAGGTGCTGTTCCTTATTAATTGGTTATAGCTAGAACTGCAAGTTTAAAAGTAATCTGAGATAGCTCACACCAATGAAGTTGCTCTTTCCCTATTTGTTGTCCAATAGTCAGCCAATCCCAAGACATACATGAATGTTCTACCAGTGTATCTGAAATATATGGAACTTCCAGCAGGCTATGCATTAAAAAGTAAGACTATGAAGCATAGCAGATTTGACCATAACTCACACAAAAGTTAAGTTCTGCTGCTTTTGAGGAACAGCAAAGCATTAAATACAGGTTTACAAGACTTTAAAAATCATGAGCACCTGACCCTGACATAACCACTTCATCACTCACAACCCGCAATGAATACAGGCAAAATGCAAACTGTTACAATTTACTATCTTTTCTGGCTTGAAAAAAATCTCAAAACAGAGGTTTATGCCACTTAACTTGTCTAAGATCAAATCACCGATTTGCAAAAAGTAACATTCTTATTTCTGAAATTGTGCATATAAAACACTGACCTTTTGTTTCTTTTGTTTATTTTTTCTGGCTTCCTCTGCTGCAATCCCAGCTGCCTCGTTGAGGTATTTATTGCCGACCTTACTTTCAAACCATTTTAGGTCAACAAAGACTTCACTGAAGTGTTCACGATCAAACTGTGCAGATTAAAAGCAAGTTTGCAAATATTTGAGGGATGTCAAATTTAGAATGCCAGATTAACAATGTCTTTTTAGTATGTGCATTAGATTACATCTACAGTCATCTATACATAAATATTTTGCCCTAGAGATACAGCTAAATAGATTAATACTAAAAATCCTGTTTCTCAGCAATATGTAACATATAGCCAAGCCATATTTTGGTTTTTTCAGTAACGCAGCAAGGGGAAACAAAAAAGAATTAAATAACTTCTACACTTCACTATCAACTCTAGAAGCAGTATACATATAGGGTCTGGTTAATATAGCCTGGTGCCACAGATCTAACACTTTCACAGCTCTATCCAAGAACCAGAAAGCACGGCTGAAGCAGGGACAATAGATGATCTCCCTCTTTCCAAGTCCAGCAGAAGGTTTAATCCTTTCCATTTCTATATGGCCTATACCTTACCTCATCTCTAGGATGGATTACTGCACTGGCACTTAACAGGATTACCTCCTGTCACCAGTTAGTTCATGAACACTGATGCCTGCCTCTCAGAGATGCTCCTTGCTCTTTACTAGTGATCTTCATAAAAAACTTGCAAACAATTCTCCCCTCCAAGATCTTCAGACATAGCTTACCCCACAGGAAATTACCAGCACAGGAAGCAAAGAACATTGCTGCCTGCAGCAAGCTTTAAGAACACACAGAAATCACAGACAATCCTGAGCTGGAAGGGACCCACAAGGATCATTGAGTCCAACTGTTAAGTGAATGGCCCTAGAGGGATTGAATCCACATCCCTGGCATTACTGGCACCTGCTGTAACCAGCTTTGCCTGATACTGCCACACAGTTCAATGGTAAGTGAGGACCACGATTCTACTGGGGAAGTCTCATTTGACGTGCAGTACTAAAAGATGCTGGCTAAAGCATAGATCAAATGATTCAATCCTCTTCCTCTTATGCTATGATAGGATCAGAGAACAACTGATTGGATTCCATCTGTTCAATGTAAAACAGCTGATTAAACCACCTGTAAAACACGGTCATTTAACAGTTCATTTAAACTACAGTATGGTGTATTTTAGGGTACAATACTGAGTTTAATTTCAACATTCTATATCATTCTATACAGTGCAATTTCAAAGTTACTTACATCTGACAACCTTGTTAGATATTTCTCAAAACGTTCTAAATTCAGATGCCCATTTTCATTGATGTAACCTGTTGAGAAAATTAAGTATGTTTTTTTAACTAACAATTCAACAATTTTAAAATTTGCATTTAAATATGCCACAAGTAATAAAATGCAATCTTGCTGCCTCTCTGAGGAGAGCGTAGTAAATGCTAAACGTTCTAATGTGGCTAAAAAGGTCAGTAAATATAAATGCAGCAGTGTTAATGCCTCTGCTTTCCACAGCTGAACTTAGTTTCCTCACCTCCCAGTTCTGGCAAGATAGCCATGTATGTTCTATAAAGTAGCGGCAGTGCATCATGATTAATGTGTAAATGAGGTAGATGAGGAATAAAATCATTTCCTACGAGGAAACCCATTAAGATCCAATCATCTATTATCCTTTCAATATCATATTCAAAAGAAATCTTGTCCTGGGGAAAAAAAAAAAGGAAAAAAGAAAAACACACAGGAGTATAATTTTTGCTATCATTTTTGCATAAAGACTACACACATTCACACATTTTTTTCCCATCTCAGCTCCATTAGAACTTACTTTTACTGGGGAAAATTCATAATCAATATATTCTCTCATCAGTGATAAGTGCAGTAAATGAAACGTGGTTTCCTCTGGTGCACATACTCTGCAAATTATTCAAACCATCAAGTTAATCATTTATAAACACACTTTCAACATTAATATTAATAAGTCCAAGGTTACCTAAACCCAACGAATTTTACTAGGATCGTATCTTTACAGAAGAAGCCATGTATAAGCATTTCTTTGAATCTATTTTAGGATTAATCTGGTTTGGTCTATAAAATTTTGCATTAGAATGTTCTAAACACCAGATGTGATTGTACGGAGAAGAACCAACTTAGAGAAGAGCTTTGTGGAGTTCCATGCTGCAGTAACTATTTCCTAAATCTTTATCTCATTGCTCAAAAAAGAGACAAAGCAGCCTAACTTGGCACCAAGCCCAATACATTTTAAGGTATTTTCCAACTATAGCCTGAATAAGAACAGTACACAGATTCACATCTAAACAAGATGGGTTACATTTGTAGTCATTTGAAATGCTTCTTGTAAGAGAAGAGTATGCTCAACTTGAAAATATGCTCTGTATGTATTATTTCATGGCTTCAACGCAGCACTAAAAAAATAACAGATCTACTGTTTGTTTATGGCATAGTCAACACATATTCTGCCTTCCTTTTTTCTCTTCACTAAAATTACTCATAAAAACCTAAGCCAACACTAGCCCCAAATCAGTTAATACCTACACAAGAAGATTAATGAGCTAAATGACGTATTTTAAATTAATAAAGGACTATTTCACCTTGTAGATACTGTAATTAGCTGAGATCATCTCCAATGACAAACCAGCATAAATACTTGTGCATCCACACATAAATAGGAGATTTTGGAAATAATCCTGTAAGGAAGATGTGTGGGGTAGCAGTCTTCAGATAAACTCGTGTAAGACAAACTCTGAGCTACACTGGGTTTCAGAACCAATTGTGCCACTTTTAAAATGCAGTTTTCATATCGGTATTAAAGAACTTTGGCAACCAGGTTGATGTTATAAGGCTCTAGAGACATTTTGCCCCTTACTCTTCATAGCACTGGACTTGAAAATCCTGATAAAACAAGCAATTTCTCTCAATTAAAAAAATTGCAGAGAGATATTAATTTGTACGTATTTTTAGGATTTTCAAATTTCCAACTGTAAGTATCCAAAAAAGCGACAATACTGACAGAAGGCAATTCCTGTAACTTACAGAAGTAAATTCTTGTATTGAGCAAAATTATTCAGAAATTACAATATGGAACAATGGTGAGGGTGGAGGGGAATAAATAACGCTTTGCCTTTTGATTTCATACTTTCACTAATTAATCTTTCAAAAAATAATTACACTATTATTTTGCATTATTTTATTTTTTAGAAAGATAAAACCAAGATTGTGCTTTGATTAGATGTAAGGTTTTCAAAAAATATTACAGTGCTGCATGCCTACACTATCCATGAGTATTAGTGAAATGTTGACTGCAAAGACTGAAAAGAGACCTTATTTCTGATGTTCATCATATTGTCCTCGGCAACAAAATATTCCTTTATTAGCAAAAGTTATGCATTTATCTTGACATTTATGACTTATCCTGTGTCATCCAGCATCCTTTCAGTGTCAGAAATGTTTATTTCTGTCTCTCCCATCTTCTTCCTTTATGTACCCAATATACGCTTAAGGTCCTTCAAAGAAGGAACCCAGCCACAGTGAGAGTTCTAAATTAATTACTTTATTACTTCAGATCAGCTCCATGTGCATGCACAGTTCTGGAACAAGTCACCTTCTTCTGACTGTTTATAGACCATGAGTTATTTCAGCTGGGGAAACCCTGAATAAGAGCATCTACTCAGCCATTTTAAGAGTTTACTTTGGTAATTATCCTAGTAATTCACTTACATGTACAAAACCTCATATATATATGTATATACATTTTAAAAAGTTAGTATCTGCATAACACAGTTATGGAAACAGTGTCAGTACAGCCCAGGTTGCTCCATAAATAATGTGAAGATAAAAGTGTAACACAGCAAAGCTTTAAGGATTTTTTTTTTATCAGCTGTTTTGACAGCATACATTTTTTCATGTACACCAATTCAAATGCACAATTCAGCATGCTGATTTCTCTAATTTCATGAGTTTTGAGTTTTCAAACCCAAAGAATAAACTAAAACTTCATTAAATTAACAAGCAATCAATAAAAAAAAAACCCAAATCACCAAACACACACCTGTTTTAGTCACCCAGTATGTTTTGGATTTAATTTCATCATAAATAAAATAAGAGTAAAGTTAAATCAATTCACCTTTGAGCCTTTTTACCACCAAATCTGACTTCTTCTCTTAAGAGCGCAAAGTGTGCCTCATGACTTGTTAATCCCAGCATTATCTATTACAAAGAGATATCAGAAAGATCTTACTTTTTAATTTTTTTTTTAAACCTTTCAAGCAGTATAAAGAAATTTTGATGCTCTGTCTCATTACAAATTCAAAAGTTTGCAGGAATACAAAATCACATGCTTGCATCAAACCATTTTAGAACCCTACGAGCTCAGGAAGATATCAAAGATGTACACACTTGACAAATTCCTGTTGTTTGTATTATTTTAGTTGCACATACCAGGTCAGCATCTAAGCCATAGAGACAATGTCTTGTATTTGGATCATGATGGGGCTTTGCTTTTTCCGATCTGATGAACTCCATAATTTTATGCTCACCTTCCCCTGGAGTCTGGACACAAAAAAAAAAAAAAAAATCACAAAAGAAAAATTCAGCAGTAAGTATTATTCTGTAAAAAAATATATATTTAAAATACGATAGTAAGAAAATATAATGACCTCATGGCCTGATAAGTAGACTGTTATTCCTTGCCAGGATTTGTCTGTGGAAATCTTCATATTTACAAAATATTTAAGATGCTCATTCAATCTGGCCATGAATTCAGTTCCTGAAAACAGAAACCTAAGTTAAAGCTTTTCACTAGTTTGCATTTACATATCAGAAGTATTAAAAAAATGCCAACAAATAAAACTTCTGCCAGAGATAAAGGGGATGTCTGGTTTCTTTCCTAAGACATTTCACTTTTTACATAGTAATCTAAAAAATTTTTAGAATGACACAGTATTCCAACCCTACTGAATGTTATTAAAACTTTTGTTACAAACTTACTTAAGCCTTTATTGATTCTGGCTTCTATTTTTTAAAAAACATGCCTTAAGATAGGAAAATGCTACCAAAATACAGATGAAAAACCATAAACACTTAAATTTAAATAACTGACAAATTATCTTACCTGGTGTAATGCAGTTGGAGTCAAATCTGGCTTCTGTAGGGAGAGTTTCTCCCTTTTCCAATGCCTTTTTTATTTTGTCCTCTGCCTCTTTTGCTGATCTAAAACAAAACAGCATTGGAGAGAGGGTAGAGAACGAATCACCTTATTCAAACGTTAATATCCTAAGTACAGCTTTTTGACAAAATAAATATAGTTGATTTATTAAAGTGCTTAAAAAGTAAAATAGGAGAGAAATTTATCTCCTTGAATAGAGTTTCAATTTATTTCTGATACAACTAAGGTGGCTTAAAAATAGCACTTCTTTCATAGAAATGTGACAATCTGTCACTATTCAGATGCAGTTAGTATTTAGATTACCAAGGTGATCATACAATGGTTGATCACAATGAATGGCTATTAATGTTGAAACAAAGGGAATATTTGGTATCTAAACATCTGAAAATGCTATCCCAGAACCATAACTGTAACATAGTTAAACAAAGCAGCAGGTGCGGAATTCCAAGGGAGTCACAAGTGAACTAACAATTTATCATGCCCAGTAATGGAGAAAATAAAACATCATTCCAGACTTTCTTGGCCAAGAATTTCCTAAACACTTCTGAACCAGAAATAGAGAAACCACCAAAGTCTTAGGTTTTTGTCTGGCTCTCAATTCTGCTACAATTTTCTATTTAGAACTCTTCATCTCTGCTTCCTCTCAACCTCTTTTATTCCTTAAAGAAAAAATTACATCAAAAACCAAACCACAAAAAAATTGCAGCTGCTTGAAAATATTTTCTCTGGTTCCTTTCCCTCAGTTTGTTTATGCTGCATTTCACTCACCATCCCTGTACTGTCTGACCACTGGGTTTTTTTCCTTATAGCAATCTTAAAAAAGCTTCCAGATCTCCCAAAACATTACTGTAATTCTTAATCTTGTAGCTCTGTATCCGAGGCAGCTTGGTAACTGGTATCAACAGGAAATCAGTTTCATTAAAAACTTGACTTTTTCTATGACTTCCATTACAGCTACCAAACAGGCTTCTCTAGAACTACCATTCACAAACACCGAAGACTCTCACAGGTTATGAAGCATTTGGAAACACCTGCAAGAGCTCCACTGCAGAGTTATTTCACAGAAGATTTCATAAGGAAAAGCTCCCACTGTCACCAAGTGCCACATACACAGAGAAAAATTTACATAACAAGCAAACTCTCCTTTTGGGATCCTAATTTTAACATTTTACAGGTAGTTACCCTCATTCAATTAAGGCTACTGTCAAAGGCACAACCACTCATAATCTCTTTTACTTTTCATGTCATACATTTAAGCAAGTGGCTTCTTTTAAGTGTTTACTATCCTCAAGACAGAGTCAGAACTGATCTTCTTACCTAAAACGTCTCCCACGCTGCTGATTCATTTTTGCTCTTGGAGCTACTCCATCAACTGCCATGAAGAAAACCTTTCTTGGTTTAATAATGCGAAACAGTACTTCCAAATAGTGAAAAATATTGGCAAAAATCTTATCTTCTGAGATTCTGAAGTGGACATCATCATCATTTGGATGTGAACACTGATGTATAATGCCATTCATGTCCAGGTATAAGTTGTCGAATTCTGGAATCTACAAATGCCACAGTTAGTACCCACTTGGTGAATGCAACCGCTGCCCAAGGCGCAGCTGAGAGCACTGAACTCTGGAAACGAGCTGAGGTGGGAAGACCTCCCTGGAACCTCCTGCACACCAACAGGCAGAGTAAGAATACCTGAACTGGGTATGGGTTTGCCTGCACATGCAATCTGTTACTATGATTTTTCTCAGTGAGCCAAGTCAGCTAAACAGATTCCTATCCTATCCTGGCTTTTTCTGGAACCTCAGGACTTGCATCTCTGTGCTCAGGCTATCTTCTACACTGTAAAATGGAAAAGCAAACCAAAATCACTGTTTTCAGGAAGAATTTTTTTCTTTTTTTTATAAGCCTGCACATTTAATCAATTCAACCTTTCATAGCTGCACTAAAACAATAAAAACTACAAAACTGAGTATGCAATTTCCAATAGTATTTCCAAGCAAAGTTGGCTTAAGAAGCTTTAGAGTTCTGCCCCTGTTCACCAGTTCCTACCCCAACCACTGCATGCTGTCTCTTCAGCTATGCTTGTGAGCACCTTTGAGTCTAGAGAGTGGCAATTAGCACCAAAAGCAGAGAGTTAGCAATAATAGCATCAATTTCTTACCCAGACTTTCCAAACAGACTTTCTTTTTCTTTCTAGTTCTCTGCTCTTCTAACAGCCTTATCTGTAGCAGTCACACTTGCTTTTAAAGGAAGAAGAAAGCCTTCCCAAATGTACACAAGAAACATATAGGGAACAACCACTGTCAAACGTATGACACAAAGGGGGCCAGTACTACCTCTGTGTTACCAAAATGCACCACAAAAGCAACTGGCATTTAACAAATCTATTCCTTAATTCCCCCAGTACGAGGGTTCACAAAAACCCCCCTATCATCACACCTAGGAGAAGGCACTGCCAACTTGTTACAATTTTCTATAGGACTGCTGCTGACACATCTTTAAAGGCACGTTGTTGGGCTTGTATTTATCCTTCAGATGCAAGAGAAATGTAAGGAGGAAATTGAAAGGAAAATGAGGAAGAGAATAAATTAGAGGCAGGATCAGGAATGATCCCCATCCAACTGCTGTAACTAGCCTTCTGTTGCACATCATGATCTTTAGTATGGTTAAATTCAGTAACTAAACTGCTCTCAGTGCTTCCCGATAAGAGAAGAGCAGTGCACAGGCAGCATTCTGAATAGACAAAAACTAAAGCTTTTATATGGAAGTAACATACATAAAAGGTCCTATGTTTTCTTCAAGAAGCATGGCTGTAATATGATTTAACAATAATGCTGTTCTACACAGACAGGCCTTTTAATTTGTTTGTTGTTGTATTTTTTCTCTTAGCATCTACTCTAGATGTCTGTGTCAGTCTGTATATTCAAGTGATCCAGAAGGTTTAAGTCGTGTTTATTGTTTATCCTAAGAGCTCTAACTGCCTCTTTCAGAAGGCATCAAGGGTAGCACCCCCTGCTGCCATCCCCCTGGTTACAGCGGACACTGCTGCCTCCTCAGCTTGCCACAGTTCTTCAGCACGAGTTTTAAGATGTGTGAGCAGCCCAGGCTTCTAAGAAAATAGCAGAAAAGGCAGCATACGCTGCTGCCGCCTTACTACACAGATAGCATTAGACACTTCAGTGAAGCCCAACAAATCATAAGCAAAGACCTAAGCTTTGAAAACTGCTTTGAAACTAGCAGGAAAGGCCAAACATCCAGGTTGGGAATCACTTGAGCTGGGCATCTTAGTTACATTGACATAACAGCTATTTAACCTTTAAAAATCACAGGTGTTTAGGGAAAATCTATTAATATTCAAACACACTCTCAATTATCACCTGAGAATATCCTTTTTCAATCTGTAAAACCACATCTACGACACCAGTTGAAAATGGTGATTAAAAGAGCTTGTATCCAACAGGTACCAAACATGACATCTCTGAAAAGATGACGTCTTTGTCCAACTGTTAGAAGTATCATTTACGGCTTTCGTTTTCCAGACTTGAACATACTTCCCGGTTTAGCTGCTAACACAAACTGCCCGACGCAGGTGACAACAAGGAAACGCAGCAGAGCTGTAAAACCTGTCCCTCCCTGTCATTACCGAGCCATCGGCCGTCAGCAGCCGTAACTTTTCTGAGCCCAGCAAGGAGTAAACTCCGACCTCGGGCTCCCCGCGGGTGCGAGGCCGCCGGGTGCTGAGGCAGCACCGCGGAGCTGCCGAGGGGAACCAGAGCGAGGGGAGCGAGCCCGGCAGGGCAGCCGGGCACGGCCACGGGCCGGCCATTCCCTGGGGGAACAGCGAACTCTGGGTTCGGGACTGCTGAAACCATCGCCGGCCCCCAGCCGCGGGCTCCGGGCACTGCTGTCCGCTCAGCGGCGGGCTCGCCCCGGACAGTCGGGCTGTCAGGGGGCACCGAACGCCTCGCCCTCTCCCCAGCGATCGCCCACCGCCATCCCACCACTTTCGGCCGCTCCGAGCAGCGGGTCCCGCTGAGCCGCAGCCGCCCCCCTGCGCCGCCCCGGCCGTCG